>PVKE010019889.1:0-28029 GCA_004027555.1 Craseonycteris thonglongyai | reverse complement strand
CAAAATGTATTGTCTGGGTGGGCGGAGATCACAGTGTCAGGCTGTCAGAATTCTAGGAATTTATGACCTTGGCAAATTCCCAGAATGCATTAAACTATTGCTAGAAAGTTTTGTCTTCTACAATCGCTTCAAAGTCCATGGTACATGGAATTCCACCCCAGACATTGCGAGCGATTGACGATCGACCAAAATTGGCCTCACGACCAGTGGACCGCGATCGACTTGTTGGCCACCCCTGGTATATAGGAAACCACTGTTTGTGACCTTGTGTGTAGAGACCCAGTTTTTGTATTTTTATAGGTGTGTGTATGTATAAATCTGATTCCAATGCCAGTGTGTGAATTTCTTCCCCTCACCATCAAGCAATTCTCCAACACACCAGCTGGGTGTCTTACAATTCAACTCAATTCTGACACTATCTCACTGGCCATGGTTTCAGATCCCACAGCTTAGTCCCCAAGACTGCCCCTAATCCCTACGTGAGCCCCCCACATCAGCTGCCAGTCACAATCCAGGTTGTTGGTTACCAGTTGTGATGCAGTTCAGCATATGAGGTTCCCACAGGACGAGACCAGGCTTCAATCCCCAGACCTCTTGGTTGCAAGGCAACCTTTTGAGCTATCCCGGCATCCCAATTAATTACTCATTCTTGAAACACTGTGCTTTGAGCTTGAAAACAAGATGACCACACTCATCCTGTTTTGTCCTACTATTCTGATTTCTGCTGTTAAGTCTTTTTTGCTTTCTCCTCGTTCAATATTCAACAATGGCCTAACCTTAACCATGAGTCTTATTTCATACATAGATTTGACTGTCATGGGTACCAGCTGCCAAGTTGGAAAAAGAATATTCAAGTCAGAAAGCTGCCAAGAGACCTTCTGAACTCCCATGAAGAGAGTGAGTGCTACCATCTTCCAGGCCTGGGTTTCCCCAAGACACAACACCGGTAGATAGCGTGTGCAAGGAAAAGTGACTCAGCCTCTCAGTGAAGGAGACACTAGGGTTGACTTTCCAAAAGGCAAATACTCGTCTTAAGCTAGGGTTGAATGTGTGACTGGATACCTGAAAATGAGATATAAGAGAAAGTGTTCTGGGAGGAGTCAGGAAAGGATATGTCTTTCTCTGGTAAAAGAAAATCCTACAGAGGGATATGCTGGGTCACATGAGGCCATCTTCTCTTGCCTTTGAATGAGCTGAGGGTACTTATTGCCCTCTAACAACCAAGAGGAGTCAGCCGCACAATCAGACATGACAACTTATCCAGGGCATAGAACCACTGAACCTTTAAACTTATGGAGACATGTTATATGATAAACTCATTTGTTTCAGAAGTGTTACTTGGGGTCCATTATGTGTAGCTATGCATGTCTGCATTCCTACACTTGGTTTGTTTATATCTGTCTCAAGCAGGTTAGCAGGGGAAAATACAGATTAGTCAGAATGTTCTTAAGCAAACATGGACATACCCTTGGGTCACTGCATAGTTGCATTTTCATATTTGCATATTTTGTTTGCAGTTTAAATCCTCTCATATCACTTCATCTCTCATATTATTTTCTGTATGTCAAATGGTAATGAATTTTACTCTTTATGATGGCAGTTCCTTTGGTTATGTTTTCTAAAAATCTCTCTACCTACCTATCAATGCATGGTACAGAGTAGGGGAAGGGGTGCAAATAGGAAACAGAGTCAGCTTTAACTCAAAGTTCATGACCAATGATATTCAATATATAGAAATTAAGTGTTCCAATGAAAAGGCAGAGGCTGACAACTCGGATATAAAACAAAAAATCATGTTTGAAAACAAACAGCTCGTTTATGAGGTATGATAAAAACAAAACAGTGAATGTTTAAATTTTAAAAATTTACTACAGTAAAAGACTCATTGCCATTAATCCCCTTTAAAGTACTCCCCCTAGCTTCGAACACACTTATCCCATAGCTCCTACCACTTTCTGAGGCAGTTCTGGAAGTCCTCTTTCATAAGTGTTTTTAGTTGCGCTGTGTGGCTGCTTCCATGTCCTGACTTGATTCAAAACATTTACCTTTCATGGTCGTTTCGACTTTGGGGAAGAGCCAGAAGTCACCTGGTGCTAGATCTGGTGAATAAGGTGGATGACACACTATAATGTCTTTATTTGACAGAAATTGATGTACCAGAAGCGATGTGTGACATGGAGCATTGTCATGGTGGAGGATGAAACTGTTTGCCCATTCCTCAGACACTCGGACACTCCACAGGACCACCTCAGCAAAATGCATGTTCTGTCCCAGTCTCTATCCTTTGCACCCCGACCTTACTTTTATTTTAGATTGATTTTTATTGTTTTTGACAGAGAGACAGAGACAGAGAGGGACAGAGAGAAGGGGGAGGGCCCAGAGCAGTCTCCATAGTTGTACATCATCAGTTTTCAACATGGTTCCATTCCACACAGGTGGGCAGTAGCTGTGTAGGTCGGGAACTGGGCTGGGGGCCTCCTCTCAAGGGAGACACACACCCCTGAGCCAGGGGCTGAACTAGGGGGGCAAGAACCAAACTGGGGGCCTCCCACATGGAGAGCACACCTCAGTTTAGCATATGGGTCCACACAGGCTGGGACTGGGATTCGATCCTCGGTCCCTGGGGCTGCAAAGTGAGTGCTCAACTCACTGAGCCATCCCGGCTTACCCACATCTTCTCTTATACACAGAAGTGAGATGGCTTTCTAAAGGTAGATCACTGGCCAGAGTTTTTGAGTTAGGAGAACTGCTTCAGATTTTTTTTAGAAAAACAGTCAACACTGGTAGAACATTTCACTGACACAGAATGGGTTGCAAAACTTGCTTACATGTGTGCCATATTCAGCCTGCTCAATGAACTCAATCCGTCACTTCAAGAGAGAGTGACAACTGTATTCAAGTCAGCAGATAAAGTGGCTGCATTCAAAGCCAAACTGGAATTATGAGGGCAATGAATGAACACTGGGATTTTTGACATGTTAAACAGAGATTTTGAAAGCGACTGAGTCAGGGCCTTCTTTATCCCAGCTGGAGCATGATCACCTATCTCAGCTTGAGTTTGAGCATTACTTCCCTATCACAAAAGACCCCCAAACTGGGAAGAAATGGACCCGTGACCCATTTGAGAACTAGTCAGGTGAACTGACTTAGTCTGTGCTAGGCGGATCAACTGCTTGAGATTGCAAGTGACAGTGGCCTTAAACATATGTTTGAGACAACTTCAAAACTCTATATGTTCTGGATTAAAGTCAAGGCAGAGTATCCTGAGATGGCCACAAAAGCACTGAAAAACCTGCTTCCATTTCCAGCATCCTATCTTTATGAAGCAGGGTTTTCTGCAGTGACAGCAACCAAAACAAGATGATGGAGTAGACTGGACATAAGCTACACACTTCAGATGTCACTGTCTCCCATCACCATCTATTTGCAGAAAAACAAGCTTAGGGTTCATACTGATTCTGCATTATGGTGAGTTGTATAATTATAGTCATTATATATTACAGTGCCATAATAATAGAAGTAAAGTGCACAATAAATGCAATGTGCTTGAATCACCCCAAACCCCTCACCCCCACCCCGGTCCGTGGAAAAATTATCTTCCACGAAACCGGTCCCTGGTGCCAAAAAGGTTGGGGACTGCTGCTTTAACCTATGAGTGCTGACACAAAGACCTTCACTGTTGGGAAAACTTGCAGAAGAGGAGTGAAAGGTAGGGCTTAAGGACCGCTGTACACACAAACCTTATACCACAGTAAAATGTAGATGACAAATGCTAAAAAAATAAAAGGTGTGTTCACTGTTGATTCACAGTTTACTCTCCCCAACCCCAGGCATGGAAACAATGTGAAAGGCAAGCTGCTGGTGGTGTAGAAACCCAGTGAAGTCATTTATATATTGCATTTAGCAAAACATCTAGCACATGCCTAGAGCTCGACAAATGTTAGCCATTATTATTATTATTATTATTGACATTACAGTTGAGACAATCATTGTGGGGCAAATGACATGACAATAATGCAGGTAAAGGATGGGGCAAATAATAGGTACTTAGTAAAAAGTCATTGGACTAGGCAGTGGCTCATGTGGTTCTGGAAGGTGAGAAATCCCACAATGTGCTCTCCGCAACTGGAGACTAAGGCGAGCTGGTACAAATTCTGGTAAAAGGGCAGAAGAATAATGTCCAGCTTGACAGAGAGACAGAATTGTCCCTTCTGCCACCGTTTTGTTCCTATTCAGAGAGTGAATGGTGTCCACACTGGAAAGGCCACCTGTTTACTGGGTACACCAATTTAAATATTAATGTCTCCCCAATATACTTCACAGACACACCCAGAAATCACATGTAAGCAAATATCTGGGCTTCCTGGGACCTAGTTAGGTTGACACATGAAATTAGTCATCACGTTCACCAATAAAGAAGACAAAAGGAAAGATTTATTTAAAAATTATAAGACCACTCAAGGTGTGATAGACATCACAAAGTAGTGGTCCACAGGCTATAGACAGCCTCCACGTGTGCTTAGCCAACATTGTGTTTGCAAAATAATTTTGATAAGGGCTCATTTCTAAAAACAGATACAATCCTCATGAATTGGCATATCTTTAAGAAAAATCACCAGTTAGGGAATTTCTGGGTCCGTATGGCAACACTTTGCTAGAGATTTGGGATGGCTTCCCAGTCTTCCACAATCCCTATCGTTCCCTATCCCATACCCAGCCAGCCTCCACCACTGGCGTCATCTGTTTGGCTATCCAAGGAGCGCAGTTTGAGAACCTCGCCTAAGAAGCAACACCCCTAGTCCTCGGATTAGCAATTGCGAAATTTGGCCACCAGGTGGCACCCCATGGCTGTGCTTTGCAACCACTAGATGGCGCGCGCGAGCATTAACCAGGGGCCAGCAGCTCTCAGAAAAGCCAGTCACCTACCAGTACTTTTAAGTTCTATATGCTGGGAGCATGGCGCATTACTTCAAGTTCTCACAAGTGCACACATAGAGAGTTGTACCTCCCACACGGCAGGGGAGGGAAATGATGCCCAGAGAACGACACTGCGACTCAGTGTCCACATTTATCACACAGGGCAAAGCATCTCTGTGCTGCAGCAAAGATTCAAGGAGATATGTGTCAAGTGGTTGGCAGAAGTTCTGCACGGGTGTGCTCAGCAAATGGCATTAATTGTTTTATTGTCACTGTTGCTTGGTTATTACTATCAGATGCATTAAACCAGCTGGCCCCTCCTCACATCCAGGCTTTTTCCAGCACAGCAATGGGATCCTGACTTTGAACTAGTCCAAGAAACGTGGACAGGAGTGATGGAACCCATTCACCCACCTTCACCAGTCACTCTCTTTCTTTACATTGCACAACACTTTCTCCAGAAATCATCCCTGGAGTGATCTCTTCCCCACCTCTGTCCCCAGCTTGGGTGAAATAAGTACTTACTTGCTCTTGGTCCTCTCTACCCCTACTCTGCCAACACCTCCCCATCCCAAAGGGCTGGGGGGTGCAGTTAAAACACTCCCCTTAGGGCAGGCCCCTGAGTTGGAGGAATGAACAAAGAGGTACTTCCTGGACTACAGTGCCCGCTGCCAAGCAGGGCTGGGCAACTGAGGAACTCTTTTTTTCTCTCAAGCTTTATCAAGATAATTGACAAAAGGGATGCCTGGATAGCTCAGCGGTTGAGCTCTTGCCTGGAAATATTGAGGTCCAGGGTTCAAGTCTTGGCCCCCGCCCATGCAAACCTATATGCTGAACTGTGGTGCAACTAGTAACCTCTGGGATGGCTCCGCCCAGAAGGTTCCTGCCTCCCATGCGGGAGGCCCCCAGTTTGGTTCCTGCTCTTCACAGCCCCACATCCACCTGTGTGGAATGAAACCATGTCACAACTAATGATGTACAACTATGGAGACTGCTCTGGGCCCTCTTTCCTTCTCTCTTTCTCACCTCTCAAACAATAAAATCTTTAAAAATATTAATTGACAAATCATGAAAGTTTACAGTGTTGGTAAGATACATTCATATTACAAAATGATTACCACCTTAACATTAGTTAACGCCTTCATCACATCACATAACTACCATTTAAAAAAAAAAGAATCTGTCTGGCATAAGGAAAGCTAGTCTCTAGGATGGAGCGCCCCCTCCCCACCACGTGACTCCAAACTGCAAGAGATAAAGTAAATGCAATGATGCTGCTGTGATGCTTAGCAGTTGTAGACCAGATCCTGATTTAATTTAGTGGTTATTTTGACTATCCTGGTCTTATTTAGAGTCAAAAAGAAAAAAGAGACCTCTCCTCAGGAAAGGGGACACAGGAGTCCATGATCCAATTCTACCACCAATTACAATGTGCATTTTTTCCATATATCACCAGGCAATTCTTCCATACCAACTGGGTCCCACAATTAATTTTTTTTTTCTTTTTTGTTTTGACAGAGAAAGATATAGAGACAGAGACAGAGAGAAGGGGGAGGGCCCAGAACAGTCTCCATAGTTACACATCATCGGTTTTTCCACATAGTTTCACTCCACAGGTGAGCGTGGGGCTGCACGGGGCAGGAACTGGGCCGGGGTCTCACCCCAGTGAGAACTGAACTGGGGACACTTCCCAGTTCAGCACATGGGTCTGCATGGGCCAGGGCCGGAATTCAATCCTTGGTCCCCGGGGCTGCAAAGGGAGCGCCTAACCCACTGAGCCATCCCGGCTTCCCAGGGTCCCACAATTTCAATTCAATTCTGACACCTTCTACTGGAAACAGCATCAAATCCCAAGGTTAAGGGCTCAGTTCCTTAAGATTGCCCCCCCCTTGAGATGCCAATAGCAAGCTAGATTGTTACTTGAGCTTCTGATCCAACAGCTCTAGATGCCTATAAGGGAAACAAGTAGCCAGGGAGCCCCGTGACCAGTGACCCCCTCAGGTTTCAGCTCCAAAGTAAGAGGTGTAGAAACTTGGGAGACTGACAAAATTAGGCTTTCCAATATATACTTCAAATAGGGGGCATAATGAGGCCTCTACAGAAAGCTCTCCTGTCGACTTCCTGCCCCAAATCCCACCCAGTGTCTGGGAGATACTGAACCTGGAGGTGGCGTCCACACCTGACCCACACATCTGGGAAGCAGGTTAGCCAGTCTCCCCACCCCATTTGGGGACCGGGTTAACATGTGCAGCCGCCAGTGCTGGGCAATGGCTGCGCTGCACCTGAAGGCCCTCCTGCACCTCACGCAGGTGTGCGTAGGGCTTGTGAGGATGCTCATCCCAGGGTCCCCGCAGGCACAGACTTCCCACCTAAGTGGCACTGGTGTCTGCGTGGTCCTAGTGCAGCTTCCGACACCGTCTGCCCTCCCCTCCACACCACAGCACAGGCATGTGTCCCGAGGTGCCGCGCCAGGTGTGCACACTTACGTAAGGCACTTCCCGCACCAGTGGCACTCCCAGGGCCGCTTGCTCCAGAGCACACGCAGGTGCTGGGTGTAGGGGCGCTGGGTGAAGGCCTTCCGCACAAGGGGCGTCCAAGAGCCCCTCACCAAGTTACTGCAGCTTGTGCACCCTCAGGTAGACGCTAAGTGCAGGGGCAGTGCGCGCACACATACGACCGTTCCCTGCGCATCCTTCTGTGCACTGTCAGGGCCCATGGCTGATAGAGACCTTCTCACACTCAGTGCAATTACCTGGCTTCGTTCCCGGGGAGCTCCTCGGGTGGTTGAGAAGGTCCAAGTGCCTTTCCAGCAGATGGCGTCCGATACGGCCCTCTTCCCAAGGAGCTTGCCCAGGCTTGTTGACAAGTGGGCTGGCGGTCCTCCCAAGTGCCTAACATGGGTGGCCTTCATCCTCCAGGATGGTCAGTCTTGCCAAGAGTGGCTCCTGTCCCTCGGGTGGGTCCTGCCTCCAGCCTTCCTGGGGCTCAGGGCACTCAGTGACCTCCATCATGTCCTCATGGGTTTCCTCTCCAGAAACGTCCCAGCTCTGGTGCCTCCTACTCAGTCACTCCAACTAAAAGGGTTTGAAAATGCACATCATCCACTGGGTTTCCAAAAGGGAAAAAAAATAATTCGGTTTGGGGGTGAGCACCCGCCAACCCCTCCCAAGCTCAGCTCCATGATGTACACAGAAGGCCCTGGCCCTGGGGCTAAGCGCCAAACAAGTTTATCTCAGCTCCATCTTCTAACAGCTTAGGGACCTGGTGCCTCTACTCTAGCTTAGAAAATGAACTTGAATTCCTGCCTCTGGGATGGTCCTGTGGCTCAGACCAAGTAATGGATGCAGAGGGCAAGCCAGCTCTGGTCTCTTCATCCTTTTATAAGGCACCAACCCCATCATGGGGAGAGGGCCTCCATCCCATAACCTCATTCAAACCCAATCAACCTCCCAAAGGCCTCACTTTCAAATACCATCACATTGTGGGTTGGGACTTCAGCATATGAACTTGGGGGACACAACCCTGCAGTCCCTAGTACCACAGAACGCCAACAGCTTCTACAAGCTGGAAGAGGCAAGGCAATGAAGTCTTCCCCAGCTGTTAGTTTAGGAGAATGGGGTGACTGGACTTTTAGGTTAGGAAAAGGGGCTAGTGGTGGAATGCCAAAGAGGAAACAAGCAAAGACCTCTTTAGGAGTTAGGGATGAAACAATGAGTGAACGTTAAATCAGCACAGACCGTCCCAGAGGGTGGTCAGTGTTTCAAGACCCCACCACACTTTAGAATATTCTGAGGAGTTTTTAAAACAGTGCACTGGGCTACCACCAAGACATCGAAACCATCCCTGGGGGTGGGGCTGGGCCCACTATTATTTTTTACAGCTCCTAAAAACCAGTTAATGTAAAAAGTGTATTTTTTGTATTTTCATTTGGGAAACTTTGGCCCCAAATGGAAAACCAGTATCACTTGCCATAAACATAGTCCAACAGTAAATACAAGGAAAAGAGATCCAACCTGACACAAATGAGGTTGGTAAACGTTAGCTGTTACAGATATACTTATTTCATCACTGATGAGAAAACTTGAAAGAGACTGGAAAAAAAATAACTTCCTGATCGTATCATGCAGATCAACACACACTGAGACCCCCAGAGGGAAGAGGAACCTGTACAAGTCCCCAAACAAAAACAGAGATGCACTTGAGTGGTCACTGTCGCAGGCTCCTTAATCCTCACAAGGTTACCGCTCAAATTCTATCATCATCCTCATTTTAGTTGGGAAAACTGAGGCACAGAGTGTGTGTCCTTGCTGGTGGTCCCAGAACTAGTAAGTGGCACAGAAGGAGCTCCACAGATTAAAAAAAGAAAAGAAAATGGGGAAAGCAAGGGCCAGAGGGTGAAAGGGTACCGATCCACCCTTCCCCCCGAGAGAGGGTACAGGGTGGACAGTCTGGAGGAGGGGCCCTGGCTCAGAATCACCAACCCCTTCAAGTTAGCTCTCCCTCCCTCAAGGGGGCGCTATGGCGTTACACGCACGAGAAGAGGGAGAGTGGGAATCCGGGACGGAGGAACCCACTCACCTCCCGGAGGAGCCCACACTGCTGATCTCGGGAACCAGGCCCCGGGCGCTTCGTATGTGCCGAGTCGGCCTCCTCCCTGTGCGATCTGCGACACTGTCCAAGTCGTGTCTGAGGATTGCGGATTCCTAGACTACACTGATGCTGGATGCGCGCGAGGCCAACGCAGTGCGCACGTGCACAACCTTTTTTTTTTTTTTTTTTTAAGTAGGAGGCGTGGCGTCTCCGCCAATCGGAATCCTTCCTGCATTCTGCGTCCGGCGTCTCGCTCTCTCCAAGGCAACCTTCCGACTGAGGGCCGACGGTTGAGGGGAGCGGCCCAGAGACTTCTGGGTATGGTAGTCTCAAAGGGGCAGAGAAACGGAAGGAACGGTTATTTATTCATAAAAAAGAGATTATGACAAAAAATACATACATCCAGGGATGAGTTCGTGGATAGAAAGGGCCTGTAAATTTTTCTCCAACTGTTATTTGCTGGGGGAAACGGGAAGGCAGGAGGAAAAGAAGAGCCTACTGGGAGTTCTAGTTCCCGCTACGGATGGGCTGGGAGCTGGCGACCCCAACCCAGATCCGGACGTGGCCACTGAGCGACAGAACCTCTGATGGGAGTGAGAAATGTCCTCGACTCAGGCATTCCCACTTTCTTTCTCTGGATCCGTTTGCCAGGTCCTGCCACGGCGGCTGACCCGTTTGAGGGCCTTGGGTTCGGTTGGGGCTCGAGCGTCCCTTGTGGACGTTTCTGAGCGTGTGCTGGTCGCCATGGCAACATAGGGCGTGTTGACGTCACATGCTGAGCCCTATGTGGAGGCAGTGGGAGTCTACGTCTGGAGAGGGAGGCAGAGGGGAGGGGTGCGAGAAAGCCCATGGTGGGTGGGAGGGGGCCAGGCATGCGTCCAGAGGGGCTCCTGTGAGCCCTCAGTGTTGGCTAGGAAGCTTAAATAATCAGTAGTATACATAGGAGCACCTAGCATTGTGTCTGGGTGCCTGCTTTCCACGAGAGGTGGTCAAGAAATTCGCATAATGGGGTGAGAGGGAGGGGCATGGGAGAGGTGGGAATACTAGTACACAGAGTTTGTTTGTGTGACTTATTAGTATATGTGCCAAATTTCAGCCTACTTGTGCCTGTGTCATTTCATATATCACCGAAGAAGCACAGTAAAACTGGGGGTGGGGGGACCTGATATTGATGGTTGAGATGAGCTGACACATTAACAAACTCAGTGTTAAATAAAATTTAAGAGAGCCCCGCCTCACCACCACCATCAGGGAAAGGGTGATTGCATGTAAAGGCCATTAAAGGCATGTATAGGAAGTTACAAAAACCTAACGTCAACCAAATGGGCTGCTTCTGGTTAGCATATAAAGCCTCTTTCTTATAATAAACTAATTTATAAAACTAGCTTAAAAATTAGTTGCTACAGGGTTTCACTAGGATAAAGGATATTGTACCATCATTTTTTTCTAACACCTACAAGGAATTGGCATTCTCTTCCAATTGTCATCAACTTACTGGGTGGCTTCCATGTCTTTGGCAGTTTTTTTGTTTGTTTTTGTTTTTAATGAGCAACCCCATTTGTACACAAATTGCTGTAAGAAAAGACAACACCTTCATGTTACCTAAGACTCACTTGTGTGAACACAGCCAGACCCACACCCCCTTTAATTAAGTTTAGCTGACTTGGGAAGTCAGAAAGCTTCATGTTGAAGAAGTTTTAAATGCCCATTTAGCCCCTGGAGCTCAAGCACGTGAGATTATATTCTGAGGAATAAAGTCTCTGCTTCCTTATCAATTGCTTTACCATTCTTCCTTTAATGCATTTCCCCAGAAGAGCACAGGAAAAGCAGTCATGTTTGCCAAGAACAAGCACAACCGCAGGTCCAACCATCACCCATACTAAAAACAGAACTGTGGTTCTATATCAAAAGATTGGCAAATCAATGTACATTTATATATTTTAAAGTATTTTTAATTGTTTGTTTTAACCAAATTTTCAATGAACCAACCAAGGAATGGTCCTGCAGATGATGCGGACTTCTACTTCATTAATATCCCCATTCTATGGGTAACAAAAAACAACACTGAAGACAATAACTTTCAAGGTTGCACATCCAGCAAGGGGTTTGGACTCAAGAAACCTGTCCCCAGAGCCTGGACCAGGACTCCAGACCTCCTCAAGTACTGGCAAGACACATGCAGGCTGGAGAGCTGGGACACAGAGTAGTATGTCTTCAGATCTTCATTTCCTCAGTGGAAATCTGTAAATCTTTATACAGAAAATAAGAAAGGAAAAGAAAAAGAGCCTTTGTAATGAGTCAAACCTGGGTCAAAAATCACTTGTCACTAGCTTTAATTATCAATTCCTCTGAAGCTGTAGTTTCTTCACCTATATAGCAGGCAGCATTATAGGGACTCTTTACAGGGTTGTTACCAGAATTAAATAATGGGTATTATTTTAATTTCTGATAATGGACAATTAAAGAACCAAGCATTCAGCCATTTCAACAAGTGTACATTTTATTATAGAAATAATGGGGAAGGGTTGAAAAAGTTCTGAAAGAGAAGTTGTGGGGGAAACCCCTGCCGATGCTCACTCAGCTACTCTCTGGGCCTATGTCCTCATGGCCCTCAGAGACGTCTTCCTACCATGCCTCTGGGCAGATAGATGTTATTCCTCAAAAGACCCAATTCATTAGCTTCAAAATTGGCAGTCCAGAGGACAGAGAGGTTTCTTGGGAAATGAGACTACCTGGAAGTTGGAGGACTCATTAAGGCTGAGCTGATATGGAGGATGGTTGTTAGAAAGAACAGCAGGGATCATTTCTAAGGAAGAAAAGAAAAAAAGACAGAAATGTATTTGTACACTGATTTGCATCCTAGACCACTCTCCTTACATATTGTTTGCCACTCACTCTGTCCCTCCAACCCACCAGGCTGTTCCTTACCTGGAACACGCTTCCTAGATCTCAGCCAGTCAGTTCCTCGCCATCACTCAGTACAAATATCTCCTCTCCACAGAGAGGTTCTTCTGACCACCCAGTGAAAAGTTCCTCTCTGTCACAACACCCTGTCCAGTCCTCCAGAAAACTCACCCGATTGCTAGTTTGTCCCCTGCCAACCCACTAGAGGGCAATTTCTATGAGCACAGGGACTTCTGTGCTACAGTCCTACTGTACCTCTAGCCTAGCACACTGGATCACTCAGGGTTGGTGCAGGGAGCAAATATATAAAATTTACCATGGGTACTGGAATCCCAAGGACAGATCAAGTGGACTTCCTGCTTCCAGAAGGGTTTACAGTCTAGTGCAGGAGTCCACAAACTACAGCCCAAGGGTGACTCCAGCTTCCACCTCTTTTTATATATTTTCAATTGTGTTAAAATCCACATAACATAAAATTTACCATTATAGAGTAGGATCTATTATACAGTAGTTGCTCAATAAAAATTTATTGAGTGAGTTCCTCAATAAGTTAAACATAGAACTATCAAATGACCCAGCAATTCCACTCCTAGGTATGTACCCATAAAAACTGAAAACAAGTATTTATACAAAAACTTGTACACAAATGTTCACAGCAGTACTATTCACAACAATCAAAAGCTGGTAAAAACTCAAATATCCTTCAGCTAATAAATGGATTTAAAAAATGTGGCATACCCACTCAATGGAATACTATTCAGCCATATAAAACAATGATGTGTTTATACATGCTACAATTCTGATGAAAACATTATGCTAAATGCATAAAGTCAGATACAACAGGCCAAATGGTTTATGATTTCATTCATATAAAATGCCCAGAATATATATATATATATACAAATTTTTCTAGAGCTAGGTAGTCATGATGGTTGTACAATGTTGTGAATGTACTAAATGTCACTAATGGTAAGTTTCATGTTATATGTATTTTGCCACAACTTTAAAAATTCAACAGAATTTATTGAGAGAATTCATAAATAAATTCCTGCAGATCTCCATGTCCTTATCATTTGTAATATTCTTCACAGGCCATGCCAATCAGTGGCTTGAGAGTCAGGATGATGAACCTAGAACTTTATATACAATTCTGTGATTCTATAATTAGAGTATCCAAACCCACCTGAGTTTTCATACTCAAACACTAGGCAGTTGGGACCAAACCCTCCCACCCCGGGGGCAGACAAAACCCTCTTCCCTGCCATAACATACCTCACATCCATTTCTGTGTTACAGAAGTGGCAGTAACACTGAGAGGTTGACAAAGGAGTAAACCGGAAACAGAAAACAAAATGGTAGGCATGAGGCAAGTCAACTTTTCTCCATCCTTTTCTCCCCACTCCTTCCTTTCTTCTTTCATGCCCACCTCTCTCTCCTCCTTCTCTCTTGTTGTGACATCTTGTGCTCTTGCTGATCTATTTAGCCTCACCTCTCACTGCTCCTACATTCTGTTCCATCTCCCAGCTAGTTCTCCCAACCCCCATAAGTGACACCATCCTCATCATTACAGACATTTTTGACCCATTCTCTGTGCTGATGGCTGTCCTATGCAATTTAGGATGTTTACCAGCATCCCTGGCCTCTACCCACTAAATGCCAGCAACACCCCCTTCCTCCAGTTATGACAACAAAAATGTCTCCAGATACTGCTGAGTGATCCCTATGTGGTAAAGTCATTCCCCTTTGAGAACCAATGGTCTAACCGGGGGCCCAAGACCATGCCAGGGCTCATCTCCTTAGTCCTTCCTTTTCCTCATCCCTCACACTCAATCCATTAGCACTTATCCTTGTAGAACTGCTATAAGGTCCTCCTCACCTTCACTGCCATCACCAATATCCTACCCAGGCTACTTGGACTGCCTTCTCCCAGTCTCTCTGCCTCCATTGTTGCTTTGGTTCCAGTCACTGCCTGCTACAGCACCCAGAGTGACCCTTTCATGTTCCAATCAATCTAGCCCATGGGCTTTCCAATTTTAGAATGAAAGCTTCCTTCTTGCCATGGTATACATGGCCCCTTTAGGATCTGGACCCCTCCACCTCTCTCCACTCATGTAGACTTTGCTTTGATTCCTCAAGGGCACACAGCACATTTCTGCCTTGGGCTCTTTGCCTTACATGGTCACTTTGCTCAGCATAGCTGTTCCCAAGCAATTCTCAAGGCAGGCTCCTTCCACTTGCTCATATCGCCATTCCAATATTGCCTCCCCAGGTAAAGCTCCCACTCTCCTACATGCTCTGTGCTATTCCCTGATTCACTTCCTTTTCTGAAGCTCACCACTTGTTCCATTTCTGTCCCCATGCCCCTAACATGTGAGCTTCATGGGCCCAGGGATCTTGTGGATTTTCTCCTGAGTCTCCAGCATTCTAGAACAAGGTCTGCCACACATATAAATTTTGAGAAATGAGTACGTGGATGAATAAATGACTACTGGCCATGTCTTGTAAGAAATGCTTCCATACGTCTACTCTCATGCCTCTACTCCCATATCTCTACTCTCATGCACATCATGTTTCCTCTTCCTAGAATGCTAGTCCCCCTCCCCCTTCAACTGGCTAATTCTGTGACAAATGAAGTGGAGGTGGTGTCTCCTACAGGAGATGCCTTCCACAAGTTTATTCTCGCCTTGGGCTGGGATAAGAGCCACTACCTCCTTCTCTAACGCAACCTCAGCGTGTTTCCTATGAAACACTCCCACTCAGTAATCTGGTCATCTCTTTTGATGCCTGTGCGCCTTACAAAATATGCACTACTTGAAAGTAGCTTATTCATCAGCATCTCCAGTGAAACAGTAAATACTTGGTCTTTAAGACTGTCTCTTATGTGAAGGAAGGAGGAGAGGGAGAGAGGAAAGGAGGGAGGGAGGGTAGAGTGAGAGAGGGGGAAAGAGAGAGAGAAAGGAGGAGGAGAAGGAGGAGGAGAAAGGAACAGAGGGGACTGGAGTGAGGAGGAGAGGGGAGAAAATAAATTAACAGTAGTATTTCATAGGACTCTCGGGGGGCTGTGTTATTGCAAAAGGAAGTGGCTCCTATTCAAGTCTGAGGATGGAGGAGAAATGGAGAGAGAGAAGAAGGAAAAAAGAAAGGAAGGAAGGAAGGGAGGGAGGGAGGGAGGGAGGGAGGGGTAGTGGGAAGGAGGGAGGGGGATTTGATTTACACAGAAACAGTCTTCTCTCCTATACTCTCTCCTATTATTTGCTTGATGCTTTGTTCACTCCCTTCCTCCCTTCTTCTCTGCCCTCTTCCTTCCTTCTTTCCTCTTATGCCCTCCTCCATTCACCCTCCTCCCTCCTTAGGTAATAGCAGGCTCCTTCTTACCCAGTCTCCTTTATTGTAGGACACAAACAAGAAGGTGAGCATCATGTAGGCACATTTCAACATGTTCCATTTATTTCTTTTCTTGGGTAGTTTCATGGTGGGGATGGTAGGTGGGGGAAGCTTAACTGGGAGAAATGGATGGAAATGACTTACACTGAAGATATTACCTCCTGTCTAGAAATACCTGCTCTTTTTGTATCTCCCTTTCCAGCACAGATCTCCTTTCAAACTCCATACCTTATATCTTCACCTGACTCCCGAATTGAAATGTTGGTCTATTGTTGCTTGTTCTTCCACCTCTCTTCTTCATCCCCAAGGCACCAGCCTTACCAGCTGTCCTATTGACTTCCGTTGTGTCAGCCTTCTACTCCATACTTCCTCACCATCAGACCCTCTCCCATGGGGCTGCCAGGAGAGTCTTTCTAACACTCGGACCTGACCATATCATCTCCTCATTTTAGACCTCATGTGGGTGCCCAATTGCTCTTTTTACCTACCCAACATTCTTTCCCTTTTCTTTTTCCATTAAAATTATTTTTCAACTATAATTGATGTAAAATATTATATTTGTTTCAGGTGTACAACACAGTAACTAGACATTTATATAACTTATGAAGTGATCACTCCAATAAATATAGTACCCATCTGACACCCACCATACATAGTTACTATAATAATACTGACTATATGTCCTGTGCTGTATTCTTTATTTTAAATTTTAATGAAAGTATTACATACAAAAACTCCAAGTTTTAGAAATAAACAGTTAAAATTAAGTACAAAATAGAGACCAGACTTGAAAATTCCAAGGGCAGACAAAATTATTTTAAGCCACATCAGCTAAACTAAATCTACCTTATATCATGAGCATAAGCAAAGCTTACGTTATTTTTTATAATCATAAAAGAAATGTGTCATCTTCCTAAAGAACAATATGAGATAATTACTTTAACCAACTCCCCCACCATCTGGAAACCCCTATTGCAATGAACACAATTAAAAGAATAAACAAGTTCCCCATTTTCACTTTATTAGCCATCTAATAACACCATGCCCATGAGCTTCATATCAGTTTTGAATCTAAAAGCTTCCAGTTCGAGAACTGTCCTTACATGAGTAATAGACTCTTAATACTATTTTACTGATCTTGTGGTACTAACTTTGCTGTTTCTGTTTTATTTTTTGTTTTTGTTTTTTTTAACAAAATGCACCTGTCTAATTTCAGTCCCAAAATAAAAAAAAAATAGAACATTACCAGTGTAAAGAGGAATACAAATCAAAAAAGAAAAAAAACGCAAAAAAAATTTAATGTTTCCTGTTGAAAATTCAGAAAGAGACACCCAAACCACCCATTTTCTAAAGGAATTTATCTTGTAAAGTTTATAGTTGTCTTCTCTCTCTCTTTAAATTAAATGCATTTTTTTCTCTGACTTTTTATCTCCCTTACCTTCATTCTCTTAATGTATGCATTTAAAATTATAAATTTCCCTCTGAGCAAAGCTTTGGCTATATCCTCCAAAGTTTGACAGCGATATCTTTACTATCATTCAATTCAAAATTCTCATCGTTTTTGTGATTTCTCTATTGGTCCATAGGCTATTTTAAAATATATTTATTAATCTATAAGTTAAGATTGTCTAATACTTTTTATTGACTTGAAGCCTAATTCTATTGTTCCCAGAAAGATACTCTAAATGACTTTAATCTGATATTGGTTGAGGCTTGCTTTATGAACCAACATATAGGCAACTTTGGTAAGACAAAAATTCTATGTTTAACAAACTCATAAGTACAGATAAAAAAACACTGGTTACTAAAGGGGAAATGGGTGGGAGGAAGATAAAGAGGGTAAAGGGAGTCAAATATATGGTGACAGAAGGAGACTAGACTTTGGGTGGTGAACACACAATGTAATATTCAGATATTATAAAGTTTTACACCTGAAATGTATAAATGTAATTAATCAATGTTACCCCAATAAATTTAATTTTAAAATTCCAGGTTCATTTGAAAATACCATGCCTTATGTCAATGTTGTGTTCAGAGTTTTATATATGTCAACTGGGTCACATTTGTTAATTGTTTAAATCTTCTATAGTCTTATTAAATTTTATCTACTTGTTCCTTCATCTGTTGAGAGAGGTGTTAAGGTCTCCCTCTGTGATCATGGATTTATCTGTTTCTTTTAGTTTTGTCCATTTTCATTTTATTTATATGAAAACTATGCTGCTGTGTGAAAACAGAGCTAGAACTGTTATATTTTCCTGATGTATTAACACCTTAATTTCAGTGTTACTCCTTATCTCTAGGGACACTTCTTGACTTCAAACTGGTCTTATCTGATTTGGAATAATTATGCCAGCTTTCTTTAGTTAGGAGCTCATGGATGTACTTTTTATGATACAAGGGTGTCCCAAAATTCACGCAAGATTTGAATTTTGTGTCATTTGTGTGGTAAAGTGTTGCCAACAACAAAAAAAAGACAGCGTGACAGCTGACAGTTCAGGGTTATTAAAAATGGAGTGCTACATGAAAGAACAACACGTTTTCATTGTTGATCAATGAAAATTTACAATTTTTAATTATAAACCTGTGTTTTCTATCAAAATTACTTCTTGCGTGAATTTTGGGACACCCTTTAGTTTCCATTATTTTTTCAAATTTTCTGTGATTATCTATCTATCTATCTATCTATCTATCTATCTATCTATCTATCTGATGCCATGTGATGATAGAGAAAGCGATTGAAGTGATGCATCTACAGCTAGGAATGACAAGGATGCTGGCAGGCACCAGAAACTAGGACGAGACAAGGAAAGATTCTTCCCTAGAGCCTTTAGGAATAGCATGGTCCTGCCAAAACCTTAATTTCAGACTCCTAGCTTCCATACAGTGAGACAATAAATTTCTGTTGTTTTAAGCCATCTAGCTTATGTTGACTTATTATAGCAGTGCTAGGGAATAAATCGTCTTTTTTCTGTCTTTTTTTTTTGGAGGGGGGGTTAATGTTTTTCTCTTGTCTGTGGCTTTCAACTATTTTGTGGCAGTGTTCATTCCTAGAAGTGATTTTTTTTTATTTGAAGATTTATTTTTATTGTGTTTTTTTTTAACAGAGAGAGACACACAGAGAGAGAGACAGAGAGAACGGGGAGGGCCCAGAACAGTCTCCATAGTTTTCAGCATTAGTTTTCCATATAGTTTCACTCCACAGGTGGGCATGGGGCTGCGCAGGGCAGGAACTGGGCCAGGGGCCTCCTGCATAGGTCCCGTCAAGAACTGAACTAGGGGCACATCCCAGTTCAGCATGTGGGTCCGCCTGGGCCAGGCCCGGGATTTGATCCTTGGGCTCCAGGTTGCAAAGTGAGCACTTAACCTGTTGAGCCATCCCAACTTCCCTGTGATTTTTTAAATATATGTTCCCGTTGGGGTTCTCAGAATTTTCAAAATCTGTTGCTTTATGGTTATTTTTATCCACATGCAAAATTCTTAGCCATTAGCTCTTTAGACATTGCTTCAGCTTCATTTTCTCTTGCTTCTCATTTTGAAAGTCTAGGTTCACATCTGTCACAACTGTTTGCTGAATCTCATATGTCTCTGTGCTCTTTTCTGTATTTTCTATGCTTTTATATATTGTAATTCACTTTGAATGATCTTTCCTATTTTCTAGCTCAATAAACATCTTTTCTGATGTTAAGCTTAACTATTGAATTCTTAATTTCAGTTGTAGTTTTTTAATTCTAGAATTTCTTTTTGATTATTTTTTAACAAATTATAATTCTCTGGTGAAATTATTCATTTATCTTTGTGAACTTAATGATCCTGGTTATTGTAACGTGCTTATCTCTAATATCTAGGTAACCTGGAGGTTTGATGGTAGTTTCTTGGTGTCCTTTCTCTTGGTTTGCAGCCATATAGTCCTGTCACTCAGGACTTGCTTGGTAATTTCCAGAGGGTTCAATGGTCAACAGAAGAAGAAACTTGGAAAAACAAAAATGATTCCCATTCATACCTCAGTATATTGGGGTCTCCTTGATACCAGTGAGCAGTAAAAAGAGAGCAGAGGGGATAGAAAGGCTGTGGATGTCCTTCCAAAGGCCATCTTCTCAAGTGCTAAAGCCCTGACTTTGGGTCCCTGAGATCTCTTCTTAAGGCTTTACCATAACCCAGACTGAAGGAACTTACTGTCTTCTGGATTCCATGCACTCACCTTCTTCCTTGCAGTCATTTGTTTCTTCTAAAGATGGAGGAGGAGGGGGGACCAGGAGGAGGAGAAAGAGGAGAAAAGCAAAGAAGAAAGCAAGAAGGAAGGGAGGGAAGGATGGAGGAAAGAAGGACGGGAGGAAGTGGGGAGGAAGGGAGGAAGGAAAGGAGGAAAAGGAGAGGAAGAGGAGATAGAGAAAGAAAACAAATCACTAATGAATTATGAAATGAATGGAGACCATACTGTGAACAGTGCTTCTGCATGCCTGAGATAAGAAAAGGGAATGCAACTAGCCTGCTTTCTGTCCCTTGATCCCAGGCACTGTCCTGCCTCATGGCCTTTGCACATCCTGTTCCCTCTGGCCGGAACAGCCTTAGCTCAGATGTACACATGGCTGGCTCCCTTACCTCATTTAAATCTTTGCTAAAATGTCACTTTCCTTGATCAGCCTTTAAAAATCTATCAACCTCTCCCACACTGCATTTTTCTCTCCCTTACCCTATTACGGTATCTTCATAGAACTTTCCAGTACCCAACAGACTTAACTGACTTCTTTTTTTCCCCCCTCCTCTCATTAGTTCCATGAGGGGCACACATTTTTGACTGCTCTATTCCATGCTATATCTCCAACACCTAGAACAGGACTTAGCACAGAGTAGCTAATGTTAATTAGTATTTGTTGTTGGATGAATGAAAAAAATGTTAAGTATTTATGATACTAATGATAATGGTAATTACAGAGTGTAAGTTTTGATGCTATCTAAAATCTCTTCCAACTTTAAGAAAACTATTAACTCTCTATTTTTGTGTACCGGAACAAAAACAAATAGCAGGGCCAAATAGCACAGTCACTACTTACCACTTAACACTTGGAGGCTCAGCAAACCTATGTTAAGACAACATACAAACAATATACAACATATAAGTTGAATTGCAGTAGACAGCATGATAAATACCCCCAGACCAACAGCTTCAATAAGCTCACCCCAAGCTACCTCTCACTTTTTCTCACTGCATCTCTTCTGAAAACATTGATTCATATTGTATTGTACTCTCTGTCTGTCTCCCCATCAGACTAGGAGTTTATGCAGAACTATGAGAACATCAGTTTCATTTTCTGGGTTTCTACCACCCTCTGTGGTACTGACACATACTAAGTGATAGAGAATTTTTGCCAAACAAGTTTTCCACTAAAATCCAGGAGTGAGATATTTACCTAGGATCTCTGATGTTGCCCATCCAGAAGGAAGTATAGTTTGGAGGCAAGACCATGGTCAGGGTTGCAGACAATGTCCAGAGTGTTGAATCCAAGAGGTCATGAGAGATGAGACCATAAGTATGGGGGGTGGGGAGAAATCACAAGATCAGAAGGTAGGAAATCAGGAGCAAATGACAACTGAGGCCAAGAGGGTGGGTCATGGTGAGCAGTGAGGACTTATGACAGTGAACAGGGAAGACAACTGAAAGCCTCATGGTATGGGCCAGAGGGGAAATCTAATGGTTTAAAGGTCTTGCATTGGATCAGGGTTAGGTTGGGAAGGCAGCCACCATTCTTTCTTCACATACTTAGTGTTGCCATATTGTAGGCACTTTAGATACTAAGACAAATAATGCCTATCTTGTGAGGAAGTTTTTTGTTTGTTTGTTTTGTTTTGGGGGGGTACATAACATAATACATTAAAGAAGCTGCTTCCTGTGCCTGGTGCCTAGGAAACTCTTAATGACTTTTAGTTATGGTCATCAGCATCATCATAGTAACATTTCTCATATCCATAACTTCAGAAGAAGATCAGTTCTCCTAAGCTACCCCATTTTTCTGAAGGAGAAAGTACTGCAGATTTTTTTCCCAGTCCCTGGACTAAAACAATAAAATAATAAATTAAATTAAATTAAAAAATATATATATATATATCCCCCCCCCCCGAGAGACAATTGGTGGCTAGATATGGACCCTTGTGCAGACATAAGAAAGTGGACATGGCAGAAAGGAGGAGGGGCAGGGATATGAAAGAACAATCTTACGTTTCAATACTGATGAGATGTGAGCAGCAAGGAGGAAAAGATCCAGTAGGAGTCATTGGCACCAACAGAAACAGAAAGGAGAGGATGAGAAAGGTGTTAACAGCTCCTTTCTAGCTCATCCCACCCTGTTGGTTCTCAAAAGAGACTCTCTTATAGGAGGAAAGTGAGAGCCTCTCTCAGGTTTCACAAGACAGGCTGGAGACAAGGGTGGGTGATTCTAGATGCTTCTACTATACTTTTCCCTTTTGATACACATTTATTCAGGTGGCCAAGATCCTCAGGTACCCATTTTCCTCAGGATATTCATCCCTCTGAGATTGGAATGAATATCAGAAGGAGATTCCCTTGACCCGTATTTATCTCATTTCTCTCCTTAAGGGTCTAGAGGAGGAAAGCTTGAGGAAAGAGTTGCACCTCTTGGGACTTTCACATTCAGTAGCCCTCTCAACAAAGACACACAACTCAATACATCTTTGTATCCTGGGACCAGGGTCCTTGGCTTTTGAGAATCCAATAAAACCTGGCAACCTTATAAGCATATGTGCTCATCTACCCAGTAACACTTGCAGCCTAAGACCCACCCACACCCCCAATACAGTCTTGCGACATTTTGTACAACATTTGGCTGGTGGGGGGGGGGGGGGCCTAGAAGCTCATCCTGAGCTGCCTTCAGAGGTGGCGACTGTACATTGAGACCTCCTTTAGCAGAGGCTCTTTCTCAACCTGGGTCTTAAATTGAGAAGAACAACCCAATGATCACCTCCCCTTTTTTGATTCCTTTTCTCCCCAGCATCCAAAAAACATCGTTACCCATAGGGGGAAAAAAAGAAATAACTTACTTTTCACTGGAGGGTACAGTAGAACCAGAAGTCAGGGTGTTCACATGGGAAAGAGTGAGCGAGAGAGTAGAATCAACCTTAGCACCCCCTAGTACATTCCATTAATTCTTCACTAAATATTCCTAAACTTATTACATTTGTATTGTATACTAATTATAGGCCCACAAAACTTTGCAAAAATAGCACAGAGGGGTCCTGTGTACCCATATTTAACTACCCTCAGTGGTGGCATCTTACATAAACACAGTATGTGTCATCAAAACCAGTAAGTTGACATTGGCACAATACCATTCATTAACTGGACTATCAACCTTACTTCATCAGTGTTTTTTCATGAACTCATTTTGGGGGGGGGGTGTTTTATTAAGTATTTATCTCATAGTCATAAGGAGACTAAATTAAAATAATAAGGACATCATTATCTGGATTTATTAATGAAAGAAGGGAGATTCATACAGTCACTGAGGGTGTTCAGGTTAGAAGATCCAACTAATGACTGAAAACAGGTGGGTACAATCGAATCACTGCCCCTCCATCTAGAGGAGAGACTGGAAGTAGGAGTTGAGATGAAAGATTGGAGATTGAGGGATTAACCCTAATCCTATTTGTCTACTGCACCCCCATGCCAGAGCTAGCTCACAAGGGATGATGGTTAAATTTCTGGGTTCTTTGCAAGCTGGCTGTGAAACCATTAGTAGCTTAAAATTAGCCAGAGTTAAAGTATTTACACTACAGAAATCAGCAATCACTTCAAATTAGGGCTCCATTCCCCACTCATCCCCCACAGAGGTGTCTGTTAAATCTCCATCAGCACACCACACCTTCCATTCTTCAGTGCAGTCTGTTTGCACTGATTTGGCTCCTGACCCCAGCCAATGTCTAAATGTCAGAGCTCTTACTCAGAATTTTTAAGGAGTTTCCAGGCCCAGAGAGAGTTCCGAGAAGGTAATCTCAAATATACAAACTCAGGACTGTCACAGTACTTACTTTCTTCCTCTGTTCTATCTGGAGGTGGAATGCAGGCAGCCAGGTTCCAGTGGAGGTGAAAAGTAGAGAGAGAAATCGACATTAAGACTGGGATCCTAGACTCTGCCAAGTGTCCCTGATCAGTCCGAGGAGAGGCAGAAGTGCTACTGGAGATGAGGCGGATGAGATTCAGACTCCATCACAGTTGGTCTTTCTCTCTGATATATATTGGTGGGGCATCTACTGTGTGCATGGTGTAGAAGACACATGGGAAGCTATGTGGGTAAGGTTCCTATGCACAGGGAACATCAGTGAGCCAAGTCTACTCAGACAAGCAGACATCAGAGTCATAAATTGAGTGCAGGTGGGATGTGTGTTTCTGGGTAAACTTGCAGGATACAGTTGGGAACCTGTAATGGGGCAACAATTGCTAACCTTTTAGGGATACCAGGGAAGGCATCTTGGGGGATTTTTTTCTGGGTCTCAGACCTGAGAGATGAGTAAGGGTTAGCCAGGTGCAGACATTTGGAAGGGGAGAAAGAAAAGCACCTCAGACAGAGGGAACAGCGTAGGCACAGTGTTAGGTGGAAATGTGTCCATCTGGGGCTTTGGAAGGATCGAAAGAGACCCTCCGTGGATAACAATAGTAGACAATGACCATGGCATAAGAGTATCCAGGGCTAGAGGAGGCAGAAAAGTGTAGGTAATTTTAAAGACCTCAGATGTCATCTAAGATTTAAAAAGGGGGGGGGCATCACTGAAAGATTTGGACCTATGTCTATATCCCAGCTCTGTCACTTACTAGCTTTATGACTTTCAGCAACTTATCTCACCTCTTTGTGCCTCAGTCTCTTTACTTGAACTTAGCCAAAAGTCCAAGAAGTGAGGGATATTTCCTGATCATAAAAATGAAACTATAACAGAATGACCGACTATCCTGTTTTGCTCAGGTTGGAAAGTGTTCTCAAGATGAGTTTTCATGCTAAAATTGGGAATGTCCTGGGTGAACCAAGTCACTCTAGATTATAATGTCATCTACCCCTCTTGGGGAGAGGAGTATGAGGATTAAAAGAAACAATATAGGGTCCAGCAGAGGCAATGCCCCTTTTTATGAGCTGATAATCTACACCAGATATTTTATTACAAAATCATAAGCATGTGTGATTTTGCTATACTACTTTTAAAAAGGCATTACCTCTGTTGGACCCTGTATAAACAAAGCCCTGACAACATACTGGCTTTTGAAATATTTTTTACAAAATTTTTGTTAGTTGCCACTTTGCCTTTGATGCTTCTTTCTGAGGCTCAGTTTCCCCTATTTGAGGGTACTAGGTGTTAGGTTATCATGTCTAATTATGGCAATATTACATTGATTTTGGGCTTCATAGTTATTTCACATGTAAAATAAGAAGCTTTCTTGCGTATATATATATATATATATATATATATATATATATATATATATATATATATATATATATTCTGCTTTCCAAGAAGGGAGGTTCTGGTTCTCAGATGGCTAACGTTTATGGGTTAGGTGGATTCTGGAGGGTCGAAGTTAGGGAAAGCTGAGTGATTCGGCCTGTTAGAAGAATTTGGAGCTCCACAGGAAACGGAAGAAGGACAGGAGAAGAATGAGCAGAGCCATTGAGATGGAGAAAGCCAACTGCTGAAGGTTGTGACTACTCTTGACACTAATCTGACTCATTGTAGATATGAGCAAATTTCTCATGGGAACCAGTGAAGGAGAGTGCTGCTTCCTGGTTGAGGAGAAAACAGGCAACCCAAGGCGGAGAGGACACTTAGAAATTATCTTACAAATAGCAGAAACTATGAAAGGGGCTTTGGACTCCAGAATCCATGGAATGGGAAGTGGGGGAAGTTGAACCAACTTTAACCAACTCCCTAGTCCCTGAGTTTTTCATATATTTTATCTTAACATCATAACCACCCCTTATAGTGAGTATTACTAGCCCTACTTTGGGAAGAAAACAGGCATCCCTGGTCACTAGTGTTGGTAAAGAATGGAGCTGGGTTGAAACTCCAGGTGCATCTGTTTTGGAAACCCAACTTGCATTCCCTCTATCTAGATATCTAGATCCAGTCATCTCTGTACTAATAGCTGGGTCTGAACTGTGGTGATGGCTGAGTTCTCAGGTGGACACAGATCCTTTTACAACTCTCTTTCTACCAGATAGAACATCTCAAAATGGTGCTAACTTGTTGACAACACTTATCTAACTCTCTTAATCATCCTTTCTACAGAACAGTTTCCAGATAAAGAGCCTCAGTAGAAAACAGCATTGTAATAATTTATTAGCATTTTATTTACATTTTTATAATTGTCTGTAAAAGACTGTAATAGTGATTGTTTCTAGAGAGAACTGAAAATGGGATGAAGAAAAAGATGTTGACTTTCACCTTGTTTCCTCAACTTTTCCCATGTGCATATACTATTTTTATAACTTAAAAATTTACAGCATAATAATTATTAGGTAAAATTTCTAACTCTAAAATTATACACTAATAAAGATTTGTATCACCTCAAAACTCAAATAAATGAAACGTGATTGGATACTATCCAAATAGTTCTTCCAAAAAGAAATCAATAAAGCCTAAATTAAATGAACAAAATATCGATTTAAGTTTATAAATAAAAACATAACTGACTCTATAATTCTGCATTTGTTTATAGACAAGAAAAAAGGAAATAATAAAAATAAAAAAGTAAAAAAATAAGAGTCCTCACACTTACCGTCCACTGACAACCTGCTCATCATACCTGAGGAAGAAGACAAACCAAATGATGTGCAAATGCAATAGAAAAAAATATTCTTAATTGATAAACTTCACCAGTTCAACAGATTTAACAAACTCTTTTCTTTGGAAAGTAGGGCTATGATGCCTCAGGCACATTTTAAGTTTCCTCAATATTTCCCAGTCTCTTTGGTTAGCCCTGTCACCACTAGCAGGCTTCACTTGTTTCTGATCTAATCTCTGCTTATTTGTCTCTTTTATCCACCAGTCACTGAGTTCCTCAACAGTGAGCATATCCGATCCATCTTTGAGTTTTCATTATTCAAACATGGGACCCCATCACCCAAACATGAGTCCAGGCATACGTTAGATGCTCAGACTCTTGCTCAAATTTCCCACTAAAGTTCATAGCCAGGGTCACCATGAACATGGTGAGGTATTTACCTAGGATTCCTGATAACAGCCCATCCAGATGAACAGTCAGTGTAGAGGTCAAGGTTACAGATGTGATACAGAATGGTGAGACCACAGAATCATGGAGATGAAGCCATAAGTAGAAAACCAAAAATAAAATGAGATGCTAGGCTCTGGGAACAGATTGGGAAGTAGAGTTCACAACAGATCATGGTGAATAGTGAGGGACTAAGTCCCAGAACCCCATGAGATTTTTTGGAGTCTCTGAATTTTATTTTGGGAAAAGCTTCAGTGAGCTGGGAAAAGTCATGGGCCTTTCTTCAGTCATGCTAGGAAGAGAGGAAGGAAGCATCGTCACTGACACTAGGTAGAGGTGCCAAGCTCTACTTCTATTGACTTCAAACCAGCCCTCTCAGATCAGACAATTGTCTCCATGTTGATGATGAGGACAGCTGAAACCCCGTGAAATTATGTAATTTGCAAAAACTCATACAGCTGATGAGTGAAAGTGCAAGAATTCAAACTCCGGTTTCTCTGACTTCTGTAAACATTCCATTTTCCCATCCACAAAATGAAGATATTGATACCCATTGTGATGTTAGGCTCTGTACATACTTGAGGAAGTCTACTAAGTTTGTTAGTGGAAACTTTTGTGTTTATGTAGCTCACAAAACCATCCTTCATATCACGTAGAGCCATCAGGTAGTAAATGCCTAGTGTAAGGAATATAGGTATGGGATTAAATTATTGAAATATTTTACTAACTAGGTGATCTTGGGCTGGTTTTGAATTCTCTGTGCCTCTCCAAAATGGGGATATTATCTCTGATTTGGAGCAATGGTGACAATGAAGGACAATAATGCACATGGAGTTCTTAGCCTAATTCCTGGCTCAAGGTTAACATTCAGTAAATGTTAGAAATGGTAACATAATGTAAGCAACAACAGTATAAAAGCAACAACATTCTTACATAGGGTTGATTGTGTGCAGTGAGAGGGGATAGAAACAGAAAGAACTATTGAACCCAGGTTTTCTTAAGTTCAG
>PVKE010019888.1:0-28032 GCA_004027555.1 Craseonycteris thonglongyai | reverse complement strand
AAAGTTGCTTCTTTTGATTATCACAAGTTTGCTGTGGGAATTCCTCCTAGAAAACTTTCTATTTAGAAACTTCTGCTTTGGGAATTCTACCAAAAGATTTTCTGTGTAGCTTAGGTTATTAACCTATTTGCTCTGTTTCCTTAGGTGTCATGGGAAGGCATTCATTATTTAATGCACTCAACATACATTTATTAGACAAGCAAGATAAATACAGATCCAGTCCTAATGTTTATAGGTGTTACTTAATTGTCTTCCAAAACAGTTGTACTAATTTGCTTAGTGTATTAATGAATAATTATTAACCTATATCCTTAGTCAATACTGATCCAAAGTTCAGCTTAGAGAAATAATTATGAATTATCTAAAGCACCTCATTCAAGACTTGATTCTCTTAATTTACTCCTGAATCTAAGTTAGGTTGGTGACTTTCAAAAGTTGTTCTGCTGAACCTCAGAAGCTGCTGGGCAGGTAGGGATGGAGAAAAGATAGAAGAACAATTCAACCAGAATTTTTCCAGCTGGATTGATTTTTAAGTATTGAGACACCACATGAAATTTTATTTTTAAAGATTTATTTTTATTGTTTTTGACAGAGAGAGACAAAGAGAAGGGGGAGGGGCTAGAGCAGCCTCCATAGTTGCACGTCATTGGTTTTCTACGTAGTTTCATTCCACAGGTGGGCACAGGGCTGCACAGGACAGGAACTGGGCTGGGGGCCTCCTCCATGGAGCTTGCCCCAGTAATAACCAAACTGGGAGCACACCCCAATTCAGCATATGGGTCCACATGGGCCGGGATTCAATCCTTGGACTCCAGGGCTGCAAGATGAGCACTCAACCCGCTAAGCTCTCCCAGCTTCCCTGAAATTTCATTTTTAGTAAAGATTGCTGTTAAAGTTTGAAGATTACGAACTCTTAGAATCAAATTTTTTGTTCTACCTTATTTGTAGCCACCCCCCTCCCAACACCCACCCACACACATGCAAACACTTTGTCTAGGTTTTCTCAGTTCATTTTTTCAATGTAGACTTTACTGAGATATCTAAAGTTGATTTTGAATAAGATGGGGTAATGGTAGTGAAAATTGAAGCAGTAATTAAGATCACCCAGGGAGAGTGGGCAAAATGGGAAGAGATGAGGGCCAGGGATGGATCCCCCAGAACAGTACATTTATATGGTTGGCTGAGGAAGGAGAAACAAGAGAAAAAAAACTAGGAAAGGAAAGCATTTCAAGAAGGAAGAAGTAGTCAGAGGTGTCTGAGAGTAGAAAGAGGTCACATAGGTCAAAACTGAAAAACAGACATTGGTTTTAGCAACAAGGGAGTCAGTAGGGGACTTCGCAGAAGCGTTTCAGCAAAGATGTGTAGGCACAGGCTAGACTGCAGAGGTTGACAAGGGAATGGGAAATGAATTACTGCAGATAGACCCTACAAAAGATTAGCTGTGAAAAGCATTAGAGAAGATGGTGGCTAAAGGATGATATAAAATGAGGAGGGGATGCAATTTGTCTTAATTTTTAAAGCTAGGATAGATCGAAACAGGTTTATAGGATAAAGAAAGGTCCAGTAGAGAGGGAGAGGTTAAAAACAAAGAAAAAGAAAAGACCACAACGAAGAGCAAGATCCTGGAGGAGTGATGAGGGATGGAATCTAGAGGACCAGTTCCTAAGCAGGGTCATGGGTAGAGGTACGTAGAGGGGAGTGAAGATGAAGGTCACTGAAGCTGGGTCATTGAGGCAATATTTTCACCCCAAAATTAAAACCACTTAGAAGATATGCTCACAAAACAGACGAAAAATATATCCAAACATTTCAAACAAGCGTAAATTAATTGAGAAAATGATAGAAGCTATGAGAAACAATGTGGCATTTGAAAAATTTGGAAATGAGGTGATAGACCCAGGAAATAATTAGAAATAAAGGGAAACATTTATTTCAGAAAAACAGACTACATTCAGAAACCACAAAAGAGAATAAGCACAAAAGAGAAACCACAAAAAAAGAAATAGGGAGTGAAAAGAAAGAGATTTAAAAAAAAAAAAGGGGGTCAAGCCCAAACAAAGAGATAGCTCAGCAGGTTGAGCACTTGCCTTGCAACCACAAGGTCTGGGGATTGAACCCCGGTCCCAGCCCATGCAGACCCATATGCTGAACTGGGGCATAGCTGGTAGCTGCCAGGATAACTAGGTGGTGCAGGTTCTTGCCTTTCACGTGGGAGGCCCCAGTTTGCTTCCCACACCATGCGGCCCCACATCCACCTGTGTGGAATGAAACCATGACATAACTAATGTGCAACTGTGGAGACTGCTCTGGGCTCTCCTCCCTTCTCTCTCTTTCCTCAAATCTTAAAAAAAAAAAAAGAGTCTCATGGGAGAAGGAGGGAATGGAATGAGAGGAGCAGGGAATGTTAGAATTCTTTGAACGTACATGATTTTGTAGATTCAACTTTGAAACCATATGTTACATTGTTACAAAATAATACTTAAAAGGCAATCCAGGGGAAGCTGGGATGGCTCAGTGGGTTAAGCGCTCACTTTGCAGCCCCGGGGACCGAGGATCGAATCCTGGTCCTGGCCCGTGCGGACCCATATGCTGAACTGGGGAGTGCCCCAAGTTCAGTTCTCACAGGAGCAAGACTCTGGCCCAGTTTCTACCCTGTGCTGCCCCGCCCACCGGTGGAATGAAACTATTGTGGAAAAACCGATGATGTGCAACTGTGGAGACTGTTCTGGGCCCTCCCCCTTCTCTCTGTCTCTGACTCTGTATCTCTCTTTCTCTCTCTCTCTGTCAAAAACAAATAAATCTTTTTTAAAAAAAAGGCAATCCTGAAAGTAAAAAATAGAGCACACATACACACACTCACAAACACATGGTGGTCATGTAGCATCTCTAAAGTTTTCAATGGTCTTTAGTAATCCTAGCTAAGTCCTTCCTGCTTCAATCTTGTTTGTTCCAATGGGAAGTCAAAGGAAAGTTAAACTTTTTGCATTGGAACTTCCTTTATCTTGGGCCAAGTGACCACAGTTTGCTTCCCTTTTCTCTGAGGCCTGGTGTTAGCCTGTTTCCCACACTTTCCCTTGATACGTGATAGTTTTGTTAAGATTTTCTAGGTTCACGTAAGATAGAGATAGGGGTCTGCTTCCTGGCAAGACCATTGTAAATTTGGCTTTTTCTTACAGTGACTGAGGAAACAACATCAGCAGGAGATTGAAGAGTTTATAGTGGCTTGGAAATTGCCACAAAGTGATTGATCCCAGGACATACTAGTTTGCCATTTCTCTTAGAAGTTTTCTTTGTGTTTGTTTGTCAAGATCCTAAGGGAGAAGTTGGGCTGTGATGCCATCTTACAGGGAACTCTTGCAACAACATGGACCTTCAGGTGTCTCAAGTTGGGCCAATCTTTTTTTTTTTTTAATTTATTTTATTGTTTTTGACAGAGAGACAGAGAGAAGGGGGAGGGCCCAGAACAGTCTTTATAGTTGTATGCCATCAGTTTTCAATATGGTTTCCTTCCACACAGGTGGGTGGGGGCTGTGCAGGGCGGGGACTAGGTTGGGGGCCTCCCGCATGGGAAGCACACCCCAATGCAGCATATGGGTCCACACAGGCTGGGGCCTGGATTTGATCCTCGGTCCCTGAGGCTGCAAAGCCAGTGCTTAACTTGCTGAGCCATCCCAGGTTCTCCCGGGCCGATCTTTAGACCCCGGCATTGATCAGTAACAAGACACCAGCTCTCGGAGGTAGGAAGTGTGTCCTTGGCACATGGGATGGAGTGGGGGTGTGAGGAGGGTTAAGTTTTCTTCACTGAAGGCTAACAGCTGAGGGCCAAATCTATCAGCACTCCCAGCGGCTGGGGGAACAAGTCCTTTCTTCCTGAAGAGGGTCTGGACCATTCATTCACTTTAGCGTCCACTAAAACTGCCAAAAGTTGTGGAGGCTCAGCCAAAGTCAAGACCTTAGCCCAAAAGATTATTGTCTTCTTCTGTCCACTTCCCATGGTTTATCAGTTTATATTTGCCCATCTTGGTTTATTTCAGAGTATAGCAGATCTTGCACAGTAATTAAAATGCAAAGAGAAGAGGTGTCTGGAAGGATAAACCACCTGACTGGAGAAAAGGGAAGAGGGAAAATTACACAAGAGTAGCCTCAATTTTCATGGTTTGTTGGCTTACAATGGGGACAAATTCAGAACTGCATGACAGATCCACTTGAGGTCATTCAGAATGCCTGGTAGGCAGGTGCCATATTAGTTCTGGATCAGATTCAAAGGTCATGTGTGGTTTGTCTTCCATCCATTCTACTTGTATGACTGTCTTTGAAATATTGAGAGGTCATTGGGGAAGAAAGCAAAGAACAGGCCCTTGTACCAACCTCATTTTCCCCAGCTGGTCCTCAGGGTCCCACGATTCTAACCCAGGGCTTCCAGTTTCAGCCCAGAGGTGAGAAAGAGGAAGAAATATCCTTTATAATGATGATAACATTCCCATTCTCTGCTCACCCCAGAGGCTTATTTTGAAAATCACTGTGATTTAACTTGTGAGCAGTTTGATTCACTTTTAAAAGATTAACCAGACTAATTATTCATCGGATTTCTCCACCTTTGTCAGCCTCAATAAGGATCCTTTGTTACAATGATTAATGTGTTTTAATTGTAGCTTCTCTCAGAGCAATAATTCGATCGCACAGTATTTGCTGAATCTATGGAAATCTTAGAAATGCTTTGACAGCTGAGTTATTCTTAGGAAATGAAGTAAAGGAATATATGTAACTAACAAAAAGTATTTTATAGCATATCATTAATATGGATTTTTCTTCTCTGACAGACCTTGCTTTACTTCAGTCCATGAAGCTTTGTGCTATGCATGTCAACTTGCCATCCAGGAATTAGCAGGAGGTAGAGATCAGTGAGCACAGGTGACTGGCTTCACTGAGTTTGTGCCCTCTAACACATGCTAGTCATAGAAATAATTATGCAAATACTCGTATACCTAGGCCACAAGGAAAGTAAATGAAATTAGCCAGTGTCCATAAATTATTATGCAATTAAGAGACTGAATCCTGTGTTTTTTGTTTGTTTGTTTTTTAAAGATTTATTGTTTGAGAGAAGGTGAGAGAGAGAGAGTGAGAGAGAGAAAGAAGGAGGAGGGCCCAGAGCAGTCTCCATAGTTGTATATCACTAGTTGTGACATGGTTTCATTCCACACAGGTGTATATGGGGCTGCACAGGGCAGGAACTGATCTGGGGGTCTCCCACAGGGGAGGCAAGAACCTTTGCTGCCATCCTGGTGGTTACTAATTGTGCTGCAGTTTCAGCATATGGATTTGCATGGGTTGGGGCCAGGAATTGAACCTGGTCCCAGCCCATGCAAGCGCTCAAGTGCTGACCTACCTTGGCATCCCTTGGATCTTGTGTTGATCATACTGTTTTCTACTCAATGCTTCATCATTCATTCATTTAAGGGGTGACTGCTGACAAAGTTAAGGATTTTCAGATCAAAAAGCTGTCTGTAAGACCTGGTAGAGAGATTAATTATATGTGGCCAATTAAGTTCAAATTTTGAACTTAAAATATGCTTTAATGTTACCATTTTTTAAAGTACAATGGTTCTAAGAGCTTTGGGGTCAGACACATCTAAAGTCAATTCTTGACTTTACTACTTATTAGCTATGAGAACTTGGGGGAAATTGCAGCACTTAGACTCCCTGAGCCTCAATGTCCTACTTTATACCTAAAGTAGGTATAATAATACCTGCCTCACAATGAGGACTAAAATGAGGTACGTATTACATGTAAGACCTAGTATACTACCTGGACTATAGTAAACATATACTCAGTTATTTCTGAAAAAGCTATAGATCTTTATCGTTTAAGAAAATCATATGTACATGATCATTTCTGATTCTCATAATAACCCTGAGATAGGGATGTAGAATTTTGGTAAATATGTCATGTCCATCAACTAACTACTTAATCACAAAAGGTGCTCTAAAACCCACAGATGCTTATTCCTATTTCAGTGCTTTCTTTTTTTTTATTTAAATGAAACCTTAGAGGTACCCAAGGCTCTAAATGAGTAGAATGGTTGAGAGCAGAATAACTAATGCATCACTTGTTAACAAATATTATCCCCTCTGTGTGGGATATATATATCCATACAATAGCTAACAGAGCCAGGCATTACCTGACTTAGTTCGTATAGCAAGCCTAGGAGGTAAATATCACTATGACTTGCCTTTTGTAGTGCAAGACAGTGAGGCTAAGGGATAGCAAACAGCTTGCTTGACATATTCAAACCCAGGTCTGTCCAGTTCCAGTATCTATTTTAATCATACACAGTTCTGCCTCCTGTCAGTCCCAAACTGCATATGCTATTCTAAAAACAGAGTGTTTTAAGATCTTTGCAGTTGGTATGGTAACCGATTACCATGCTTTAAATTACTGTCCTAGTGGTTTGGAGTTCGTAATTCAAAACTTTCAATTTCTGAACCAGAGGTTTGGAATAATGTTGCTCTTTCACTTGGGAAACAGCATCAGCTGTGAAAAAGGCTTATACGGTCAAATACTAGAAAGTAAATTCTTCTTTGGATATTCATAACACATATTTACATAATGAAGGATCTGAGAAATCCGATGGTTTAAAAAATTCTGTGATCGTGTTAAGCCTGATTCCTAAGCTTTTTTGACCACAAAATCCTTTTATTTAGTTACAATCATTAAGAACCTGTGGAATCCCATGTAGGTTCATTTAAATAATAATTGTGGCCAAATTTATGGAGCGCTTAGTATATCCCAGACACTGACCTTATAACTTTATATGTATTATTCACATTACAATACTCGTATGAGGCAGGTATTTTTAGAATAATCTTATGAGGTACATATTTTTCTTAAACAACTTTCTCAGGATCACACACGAGTAAGTGACAGAACCAGGACCTAAGCTCAGGTGTCTTTTTTCAGAACCTGTGCTCTCTCAGCTGCCATGGAAGAGCTGATTCGGCATATCATACTAAAACATGTCACATTGTTGTCTAATAGAAACATAGAATAGGCATGCTTTACCAAATTGCCACTCTGATTAGATTGACCCCACTGAGGGAAAAATGCTGGCAGAACCACCTCTATGAATCAGACACTCAACATGTTCAAATTCATCTACCTGATGTTAATAACTACATTTCCCCCTATCGTGCTATTTAATGCTTAAAATACTCAATCCAGTGATAGACATCGCATTTTGTATCTGACAGAGGTAACAATCCTCTTATCACCGTATCTCTTCCCAGGTTATAATCACTTTGGTTTTCCTTCAGGACTAATGTACCAAGATCAGACAGATAAGAATTCTCACTTAGAAACAGTCAAGTGATCACGCATCTGAAATAGGAAAGATGCTATTTACTCCAGGAAGGTAAAGGCGCAGAATTTCCCTTGTTGTTTTCTTTTCACTTTTACCTTTGTTTGGTTTTAGGTGGGCCTGTGAAATGACAATGTTTGGGACTCACTTAACTGAAGATACCCCAGCCTAGAAAAAAGGAGAAAGGGCAATACCCAATGGGTACAGAAAGCCCAATGCAAGCTTCCAAGTACTGTTGTTGCCTTCTTTTTCTTTTGGTTCCCTCTCCCCATAGAGTGGCTTTTTTTTAAATATATTTTTATTTTTTTATTTATTTATTTTGACAGAGGAGAGAGAAAGAGAGAGAGAGAGAGAACTGAACTAGGGGAGCTCCCAGTTTAGCATATGGTTCCGCACGGGCCGGGGCCGGGATTCGATCCCCGGTCCCAGGTGCTGCAAAGTGAGCGCCTAACCCATTGAGCCATCCCGGCTTCCCCAGAGTGGCTTTTTTAAAGCATACTTTTCCAAGTTGTTACATTAACAAATTTGCACTGATTTCTTTATCCTTGTCATCTAAAGGCCACCTTGTCGGTGGATGGTGAACTTTTCCTTCATGCCAGGCCTGCTGCACTGTCTAATGTCACAAGTGTCTGCTCACATTAGCTCCCAGAGACTGGAGAAGATTCCGCATGGGGCTTTTCTGGCAAGTTGATTTGACAGAATGAGTTCCCATGCTAGCTCATGGCACTTATCAGTTAGTCAGCCTTCCTCGGGGAGGAGAATTTAGAGTGCACCATATTCAGTATCCAAATCAACAGCTGTCCCCTCAGGAAGCTGTGTGTTGCATTATTAAAAGAGATGCCTTCAACCACTGCACCATACTTAAACATTGATCCACGTTAAAAAAAAAAATGTGGAGTGGAGGGCACATCACAACATCCCACACCCTTCACTGTGTTAACTCTTTCTCCCTAGGTTTAATGTTTCCCTCAGTGAACAGCCCTGTAACTTACTGGTGAATCTTATTTTTATTTTAAAGGGGGTGGTTTTGTATGATGTGGGATGGCTATGAAACATTCCCTTCAATTGTAAGATCCAGGCTGAGATCACCATATTCCCAACCTTTCCTTTTCGCTGAGTCCCCGTAGCAAAGTTAAATCCAAACATCTTGCTGCCAGAAATAGCAGTGACTTTGATTTCCTGGTGGCCTGCCTCTCCCAGGAGTTCAAATGAAATGCAAAAAACTGGTTCTGAGTTAAAAATTAACAGATCTCAAACCCACACTTTAATAATGATAACTTCAGATATTACTAATTTTTAAAAAATACAAAATTTGTGTCCAGTTTGCTAAACGAGAAATTGACAAGATTGCTGGAGAAAAGGAGGGATCCTTGTTAAAGCTGCATGTTGATATAAATATGAAAATGGATTAAACTCTGCTTCCAATTTCCAAACATGTGTACTTCAAATGAATATTAAATGGCCAGCCCCTATCACCATCATGACTTATTTACTCACCAGAGTTTTTATCAAAAAGGGACTGGAATTGCTTATGGAGCGTGAAAGTCTCCTGTAATTGAGTTCAGAGTGGTAAATCCACTAAACAGGCCATGGCCCCAGAGACACCCCTGAAACCCACCTGTCAGCTGGTGTTAGATCACAGCTCAAACAAGCATGGCTGCCTGCTCCTCCTAAACACTTCTGTGGCCCAAAACAAAAAAAGAGAAGTTGTTCCCCAGGGTCTGAGAGAGGGCTGGGGGCCAGTCACGGGGGTAGGGAGGGCAGGCAAAAAACTCATCTCACAGCTGCCCAGTGTCAGCTGGAATCATGATCTGAAACTCAGCTTGGGAGGGGGACTGGCTAGGGCCTCACTTGATAAGGTGTCATTTCTTTACTCCAGCATCTGTTAGGTAGGAGTGTAATGGACTGGACAAGAAGCTTTTTCATCATGGTTGAGCCTTGGAAATCAAAGCCCAGAGTTCCAGAGAGGATAAAGATACAGCAGTCTTAGACTGATGCGGAAAGGTCCACATCTGAAAATGGAGGGGAATGTTCAACTAAGACATGCTGGGCCAGCCAGGGATGGGAGTAGGAGCATTTTAAGTCAAAGAACCATCATTCATCCAATAAACATTTATTAATTGGGGAGCCGGGATGGCTCAGTGGGTTAAGCGCTCACTTTGCAGCCCCGGGGACTGAGGATCAAATCTTGGCCCTGGCCTGTGTGGACCCATATGCTGAATTGGGGTGTGCTTCCCATCTGGGAGGCCCCCATTTCGGTTCTCGGCCCCGGTTTGGCCCCTGGCTCGAGGGGGTGTGCCTCCCATGCAGGAGGCCCCCAGCCCAGTTCCTGCCCTGTGCAGCCCCCGCCCACCTTTGTGGAATAAAACCATATTGAAGAATGATGATGCACCACTATGGAGACTGCTCTGGGCCCTCCCCCTTCTCTCTGTCTCTCTAAAACAATAAAATAAATCTTTAAAAAAACATTTATTAATTGCTTACTAGTGCTAATTACTGTTACCAGTTGCTGATTGTATAAAGATAAATGAGAGATAATCCTTGCCCTGAAGACACCTTAAAATATGGCTTGGGTTGGGAAGCCGGGATGGCTCAGTGGGTTAAGAGCTCACTTTGCAGCCTCAGGGACTGAGGATCGCATCCCGGTCCTGGCCCGTGTGGACCCACGTGCTGAACTGGGGAGTGCCCCCAGTTCATTTCTCACCAGGGCAAGACCCCAGCCCAGTTCTTGCTCTGTGCAGCCCTGTGCCCACCTGTGGAATGAAATTATGTGGAAAAACTGATGATGTGCAACTATGGAGACTGTTCTGGGTCCTCCCCCTTCTCTCTGTCTCTGTATCTCTCTCTCTCTCTCTGTCAAAAACAATAAAAATAAATCTTTAAAAAAATGGTTTGGGGAAACAGCAGATAAGTCAACTATTATAATACAGTGTATTAAGGGCTATGGGAGCAAAAATGTGTGCTTAAAACAGTAAGTTAGGAAGACTTCTTAGAGAAAGTGACATTTAAATTTTTTTTTTTTTTAGAATGAGTAGGATTTAGTCAGGCAAAGGAGAAAAGTAGGGAGGGTGTGGGGATGGTGGTAGGAATGAGTAGCTCTTGCTCTACTATGAAAAGAGGTTGTGTGGTACCCTTACAGAGCTCCCTGATGCTTGATGTGGTTGGGTGATGGGTCAGAGCCTGAGAGGAATGAGACTAGAGAGGGAGAGAGAAACCAAATGACCCAGGGCTTTATCAACTTGGCTAATCTGTCTGAAGTTTATCCTGAAAGCCATAGGGAGACAGGAAAGGATTTTAAGCAGTGGATTGATATAGTCAGGTTTGCCTGTTAGAAAGACCGGTTTATCTATTGTGCATGGCATGAGGTAGAAGGGGAAGGACCGGAAATTAGGAAGGCCAAGCAGGCAGCACTTACAAGAGTTTTTGAGAGAGAGCCTGCCTGAACCAGGGAAGTTATAGTGGAGATGGAGAGGAGGGGAAAGAATGAGCAATGTACGAAAGAATCGGCTGGACTTGGAAAGCAATTAAAAATAGGAAAAGAGTGAAGAATTCAGGATGGCTCGAAGGCTTCCGGCTTGGGTATAGGGTTGCTAGGTTTAGCAAATAAAAAACACATTCAGTATTTGGGGCATAGTGATCAAAAAATGAATCCTTAACTGAAGTTCAAATTCAACTGGGAATCCTGTATTTCATGGGACAAACCTACTTGAGAGGTTGAGTAACTGGTGCACCATTTATCAAGCTAGGTATTGGAGGAGGCACAGTGGGGTGGGGGGCGAAGAAGATGAAAAGTTTGCTTTTATTTATGTTGAGTTTCAGGAATCCTGGGGATATAGCTGACTTCCAATTATCCTGAAATACTTTTGTGCCCATCTGTAAGGATGGTTTTGGCTGGCACATAGCCACTCAGCTAAAGACTTTACTTCTCCACTCCCCTTGCAGAAAGTGGCCTTGTGACCAAACACTAGCCAACGGGATGTCAGAAGTGATGTGTGTCTTGCTCTTAGAAGAATTGGACATGAACTCCCCTGACCCTTTTCTCCTTTCCACTGGCGGATGATGACCAGAACTGAAGCAGCTACCTTGGGCTCAGAGATGAAACGCATGTGTTGAGCATGGCAGTGCCATCTCTTTTGCCCTGGGCCCTCTACCTCCCAATTGTACTGTGAGAAATACAAGCGTAGCCTATATCTTAACCACAATACAACATTTAAGCAGAAACATTCACTCAGCAGTTGGATATATAGGCTTGCGGCTTTTAGAGAGACATAAGCTAATGAGAAAGAATTGGGAGTAATTAGCATATTGGCACTGAATAAGGCTTTCGTTTAGATGAAGTCTCCCGGAGGGAATGTGTGGTTTGAAAAGAATTAAGCATGAGAAAGTCAAATCTTTTTTTTTTTCCCCCCTTTGAGCATTTCTGTTTAAAGACACAACTTTAAATTTACCCTCAAGTTCAGAGATGTTCCAAGAGCATTAGGAGGGGTGTTTGAGTTTTGTTTTCATTTCTAAAACCTTTCTCCTCTGTATAGCCATGTACAGGTGTTCTGTGCTCCTAAATCCATTTGTTTGTGTTTGTATTTCTACTCGTATTTTAGCACTGTCTGGGATATGAGGGTTCTTATGTCCTGTGGGTATTTGGACATTAACACACATTCCAGTGGCTCTGGTAGAGTTTGTGCTCGGTCATTTTACGTGTGTGTACTCTGTGTATGCCTTTGTGAGTGTGACAGTGCACGTGTTCATTTGTTCCTCCATGTTCTGGCTTGCTGATGTGTGCGCTGAAGGTGTCTTTGCATGTGTGCCTTTCCGGATGCTGGTTTTTGGCTCACTTTGTAGCCAGTCCCTATCACTACCAAGAAGTAGCCTTTAAAATTTTTCTTACAAAGAAGTTTTGGAGACAGTAGAGTATCTTTCAAAAGATCATTTCAGGTTTGGGGGTTGGTCAGGGACCAGAAGTGTGTGGGCTGCCTGGCTGGCCTTGCTTGGAGTTTTTAAGAAACAGGAAGTGGCAGCCGTAATTGGAGTCTAAGCACTCTTGTGACCATCTCTCAGTGCCCTGTGAAAGGAAAGGGGAGGAGGTGGTTTGCCAGTTGGTCAGGTCCCCAGCGTGAATGTTTTCTATAGGACTTGCTAGCTAAGGCAGTGCCAGGAAAACTACAGCCACTGCTGGAGGGTCTGGAGCAGCTTAGTGTATCGGGAGCAAACAGACCACCTTGGATAAGCCTTTGGGATCAGTGGTTTTGAGGTTGGGCTGAGGAGGAGCCTAATGAATTTGTCAGGCAGCTGGAGGTCAGTGAGCCAGACTTCGTGGCAAAGTTTTACCAAGCAATGGCTGCTACAGCCCGTAAAGACTAATAGTCATTAGAATCAAAGAAGATAACCATTGCTGACGAGCCAAAGCCACAGCTTTACAGTGAGAACTTCAAATGTGTCACTTAACGGTCTGGAGATGGTATTCCAATCTGCTGACTGAACTTGCTGACCAGTACAGGCCTGGTGATTTCAATGTTAACAGCCTATCAGCTGGACTCCTAGTGTAAATGTTTTCTATCTAAGCAAACCTAGATCAGCAATCTGCCTAACAGCTTGCTTCTTTCCAAGACATGTCAACCCCTTAAGTACTTAATGGTGGGGAAGCCAGGATGGCTCAGTGGGTTGGGCGCTCACTTTGCAGCCCCTGGACCGGGGATCGAATTCCGGCCCCGGCCTGTGCGGACCCATATGCTGAACTGGGGAGTGCCCCCAGTTCAGTTCCCACCGGGCGAGACCCCGGCCCAGTTCCTGCCCTGTGCAGCCCCACCCACCTGTGGAATGAAACTATGTGGAAAAACCAATGATGTGCAACTATGGAGACTGTTCTGGGCCCTCCCCCTTCTCTCTGTCTCTGACTGTATCTCTCTCTGTCTGTCAAAAAAAAAAAAAAAATCAAGTACTTAATGGCTTCTTTTGCAACTATAACCCAAAGACACCTACATGTTCTAACTCAAACCTACTGCTGGCCCATGGGGATATAACGCAGAGCGCTTCTACTCCAGAAACAGGAGAGAAAGGCAGTAAAAGGTCATGTTTTTATAGTTCAGCTGGATTCAAATGGCTGCTTTCACCACTCTGACCAATTTTGGCATAATGTGACATCCTAACCATGAGCTTTCCTGTGGTTATTTAGTAAAATTATGGGAAAAGCTTTTGTGATATTGTTAGAGTTGGGAGCAGCTATTCTATGCTTGCTCTACAATATGAAAACAAGTGACATTCTTTATAGGATGAAGGATTTATTTTTTGTATTAAAATAAAGAATGAATCTTTGGAACCATAAAACATTCCTTTTCTTTTTAAAATCTTTTTAAAAAACAGACTTTCTTTTTTAAATCAGTTTTAGGTTCACAACAAAACTGATTGGAAGGTACAGAGATTTCCTGTATAGTCCCTGCCCCCACACATGCACAGCCTTCCACATTACCAGTCTCCACCAGAGTGGTACATCTGTTACAACTGATGAACCTACATTGATCATCCAGAGTCCATAGTTTATATTAGGGTTTATTCTTGGTTTTGTACATTCGGTGGGTTTGGGCAATTGTATAATGACATGTATCCATTATTATAGTACAGAATAATTCTACCTTTTTACAGTTCAATCAGCAATGAAAGAGAGAGTTCCTATTGCTCCACATCCTCACCAGCATTTGATGATATCAGTGGGGATTTTGGCCTTTCTTATAGGAAGGTTATAGTGGTAACTCATTTTCTGTTGTGTTTTCAAATCCAAAATGTTTGAAGGAATAGCCCCCCAAACTGCCCCAGGAGCCTTCCTTGCCTCTTCTTTATGTCTCCCTGTTCTCACAGACCTCAGTCTGAGGCTGAATTTCACATAATCATATAAACTAAGATCTGGACAGGAGTCAAAGGCACCTCAGAGTGGATGTGAGCCTCTTTCTGTGACCTCAGATGGACTCCAGGCCCGTTTTTATTATGGAAATTTCTAAATGTACTCAAAATTAAAACGAACCTCCAAGTACCCATCACCTAGCTTCAATAATTAACTACATTTTGTCAATCTTGTTTTATCTGCCCCTCCCTTTTTTCCTGCTAGTGTATTCTTTTTTTTTTTAAAGATTTATTTTATTGATTTTTGACAGAGAGAAACAGAGATAGATAGAGACAGAGAGAAGGGGGAGGGCCCAGAGCAGTCTCCATAGTTGACATTAGTTTTCCATATAGTTTCACTCCACAGGTGGGCACAGGGCTGCGCAGGGCAGGAACTGGGCCCTGGGCCCGGAGCCTCTCACGTAGGCCCCAGCAAGAACTGAACTGGGGGCTCAGCATGTGGGTCCGCATGGGCCAGGGCCAGGATACGATCCTCAGTCCCTGGGGTTTCAAAGCGAGCGCTTAACCCGCTGAGCCATCCCAGCTTTTCCCCTGCTAGTGTATTCTAAAGCAAATATTATATAGCTTATCAAGTCACCTGAAATTTTTCAGTTTGTATCTCTAATTGATAAGACATTTTTACATTCCACATTGTCATTATTTACCTAACAAAATTAACAATAGTTCCTCAGTATCACCTAAAAACAATCCATATTTAAATTTCTTGATTATTTCAGTTATTTGTTTTATAGGTGTTTTTTTCAAAATCCACATATTGCATATGATTGTGTCTCTTGGTCTCTCTTACATGGAAGCAGTTGCTCCTCTTCATTGACTTGAGGGAGAACCAGGTCATTTGTTCTGATCAATGTCTTGGGTGATTGCTTTCTTGTGGAGTCAGGAACTGGTACATATTCCTCCTCTATTCTCCATCTTTCTTGTAAACTAGTGATTATATTTAGGGCCTATATTTAGATTCAAGATAAATATATTTAGGCACTAGTACCTCATAATGGTACTTTTACCATGAGGCATATACTATCTGGTTGATTCACTTTTAATGATTTTAAGATTGATTGGTGGATTTTAGTGGTGTCAGCCCACAATGTTTCCTGTTCATTTCTCACCTGGTGATTTTAGCATTCATTGATGTCTGTTAGCTAGGTCCATTATTTCATTTGGAGTATACATTATTTTTAAAAATTCTTTTATGCCTTCTGTATTTATTAGCTGCGACTCTTCTAGTTCCAGAATACTGCTAATCAAGGGAATAATAGAGTTGCCAAGAACTCGGGGTCAAATGAGAGTCAGTTTGGCCTTGTTCCATATTTAAAAAGATCAATTTAGGGCTTGTTCCAACTAAAATGACCCTTGTGCTCAGATAACACTGAAGTCAGCAAGTATGCTAGGAGAGGGGTTAGTCTACCATTTGCTCCAGGAAAAGGAGGCTCTAGGAGTTGCAGAAGCTGCCTTTTCTCAGGACACGGGGAGCTCGGGGCTGCTCAGGACCTGAGGCCTCACCTCCAGGAACTGGTTTTGCTGGTTTGAGGATGGCTCTCTTTAGCCTCTCCCACCCCAGTCAGGCTCAATGTGGGGCTCTGGCTTCCCTGTTCCTCTTCAGGGAGGCAGTGGCTATTCCACCACTGACCCCAGGGTCCAGATATCGGAGGCTCTGATGCTTTGACTTTCTGGTGCCTCTCTGTGTGTCCTCAGATGGATCGCAGCCCTTTGGCACCTGGCTTAGGCACTGGGATCCACACCTTCTTTGAGAAAAAAGAACAGAGCTGGTTTCCTGCCTAGTGGCCCTCCTAGATTGAAAGTCTTCTAAAGAAAGCCCCATGGCAGACAGTCCTGCAGGCACAGCTCAACGTCTCAGTTTAATACTCAGCTCTGAGGGACCAGGACTTCAGGGGAGACTGGGCTCCACCAGGCTGTGTGGACAGCTCCCTGTTCAGCAATGGAACAAATCAGACCATATTTCTTTTCTTATCAAAGATGGGCCCACATGGAAAAAGTGGCACCAACACTCATTTCTGGGGGGAAATGTATTTTAAATTCTTATAAAAATGTATTTCATGGTATACATTGTTGTCTTTTAAATAATGAGATTTTTAATTTCCTCAAGACACTTACTGAAAATATGTGAGGTCTGACAATTAAGTTCACAAACTGACACCATGCACTTGCATTGGCAGCACTGTACAAACAACTCGGTCAGGTTTCATAACCTTGGTATATCAGTGTCTCACAGCTGTGTTCATGTCGATGTGTGGTGTTGTCTTGCTGAGTGGCATTCATTACTGTTTTGTTTAGTTTAGTTTTGTTTTTAGAGAGAGAGAGGTGGAGAGAAATGGAGAGTAGGGGGAGGGCCCAGAGTTGTACATCATTAGTTTTCTACCTAGTTTCATTCCACAGGTGGGTGCGGGGCTGCGCATGGCAGGAATCAGCCAGGGGCCTCCTACACAGGAAGCTTGCCCTGGTGAGAACCAAAATGGGGGCACACCCCAGTTCAGCATATGGGTCTACATGGGCCAGGGCTAGGATTTGATCCTCGGTCCCCAGGACTGCAAGATGAGCGCTCAACCCGCTGAGCCATCCCGACTTCCCCATTACTGTTGTTGCATGTTTTTGTGTGCCCATGCAGGAATGTCAGAGCTTGAACTAGAGCAAGGAACAAACATTAAATTTCTTGTTAAACTTGGCAAGAGTGGAAGTGAAAACAGGGACGTGTTAGTCCAAGTTGATGAGGATAATGCCATGAAGAAACGGCTGTGTACAAATGGATTAAATGTTTTTCTGAGGGGAGAGAAAGCGTCACTGGCGAAGAGAGGTCAGGGCAGCCAGGACTAACGAACTAACGTTAGTTAGCAGAACTAACGAAAACATTGCAAAAATACGTTGAATTGTGCGTCTAAATCATTGGCTAGCTGTGAGAAGCATAATAGATTAAACAACAATAGAGAAACAGTTAGGAAAATCTTAACTGACAATCTTGGTATGAGAAAGGTGAACAAGAGCAAAGGAGAGGTGAAGTTTGCCAAGATCTTTTGGAGAAGCAAGTTGATGTTTTGGGCCGTGTTATCACTGGTGATGAAATGTGGGTGTGCTAATACAGTCTTGAAACAAAATGTCAAAGTGCACAACGGAAATCAGCTAATTCTGCACAACCACAAAATTTCCATCAGTCTAAATCAAGAATCAAACCGATGTTACTAACCATTTTTGATATCAGAGAGATGGTTCATTATGTATCAACTGGACAAGTAGTCAACCAAATTGACTCTTTGGAAATGCTGAAAAGGCTGAGTGAAATAGTTAGACAAAAAAAACCCCTGAACTTTTCACCAACAACTCATGGCTTTTGTATCATAACAATGTACCAGCCCACGTGGAACTGTCTGTGAGGGAGATTTTAGCCAGTCTACAAATAACTAATGGAACACCCTCTCTACTCACCTGGTCTGGCCTCCAATGACTTTTTTTCTTCAAAGATAAAGGAAATATTGAAAGGAAAACATTTCGATGACATTCATGACATCAAGGTTAATATGACAATGGCTCTTATGGCTATTCCAGAAAAAGAGCGTCAAAATTGCTTTGAAAGGTGAACTAGGCACTAGCATTAGTACATAGCTTCCCAAAGGGAGTACTTGGAAGGTGACCATAATGATATTCAGCAATGAGCTATGTAGCACTTTTTCTAGGATAAGTTTGCGAACTTAATTGTCAGATCTCATCTACGTTGTATATTCAAAATAGTCACCTACCTTTAGATGGTTGCAAACCACAGAGAAAAATCTGTATTATTTCTTTGTATTCCCATCAATAACCATTTGGCTTAGGATGGCTTTCAGCTGTATCAAATCTACTCTAAAGCAGAGTGGTTTGCCCTTGTGAAGGGTGGCCAAAGAATATGCCACAGGCCGAGTGCCCACAGTGCAAGGAAAGCTTGTTTGTCCCTGCATCTCCCATCATGGACACTAGATGGCAGACTTACCTTCCAGATGGAGGTGTCTGGCACTTTCTCCTCTAGAAGGTCTGGTACTGGCAGCCCTTCCTACGCTTTTAGCTGCCGCACCTTCTCAAGCAGATCCCAGGGCATCTGGTAGGCTCCCCAGGAAGGATGTAACTGGACCTCGGTGAGGGACAAGGGGGAGAGGCATCTAATTTGGGAATGCCTGCTTGCCAGTCTGCAGCTGCAGTGGCATCAGGCCAGGGCCTAGTGGGTCCCAAACCTCATAGCCTATGGCTATGGTGACTTCACTGTGGTGCCAGCCACACCCTCCTCCCACTTTCCTCTCCCAGGTGGTAGTCTCTAGCTTCCCTGGGCTGGCTCAAGATGTCCCAAACCTGAGAGGTTATGCTTTATGTAAGCGTCTGTCAAATACAGGGGCTTGTGCTAAATGTAGGGCCAGCTAAGAGCCAGGAAGGAAACACACAAGCCTGTATTGTCGTCTGCAGTGGCATGAACATTCAAGCCTCACAGTATTCTTACCGCTTCCTTTGGCTGCTCCTGACCTCCTCCCAGCCCACCCAGGGTTTAGATCTCAATCTGCGTAAGTCCTCCTTGAGGGTAAGAACCTACGCTGGTTTCCTTCTGGATTCCTGGTGTCTGGCATATGGTGAAGGCTCAGTGAATGTTTGCTAAATGAATGATCAAGTGAATCAACTTTAAGACTGAAAAATCATTCAGATTAACTTCTTAATTCTAGACATGCTCCCATGTGGATGGGAATTTATGTTTTCTAGGATACCTGCCTTCCTCTTTATTCCTTCTTCCTCTCTCCCAGGGGATTCTACCCCCGGATCTTAATTTGGGATTTGCCTGAAGCTTTCTTACATCCAGCTGAAATCTCTCACACTGTAATTCGAGACAGTTCTTTTTTCTGTGACCTCAGTGGAAAGTGATGATGAGATTGGGGAATAATATCATGATGGCCTGAAATTTGCCCCCTCTTCCCAATTCTGTGTTGAAGTCCTAACCCCCTAATACCTCAGGACACAGCTATATTTGGAGATCGGGTCTTTATAGAGGTGATTAAGGTAAAGTGAGGCTGATAGGATGGGTTCTAATCCAGTCTGACTGGTGTCCTCATGAGAAGAGGATATGTGGATACAGACACCAGGGGGGCATGCAGAGGGAGGACACAGAGAGAGGGTGGCCATCAGCCAGCTAAGGAGAGAGGCCTCAGAGGAAATCAACTCTGTTGGCACCTTGATCTTGGACTTCCGTTCACCAGAATTGTGAGAAAATACATTTTTGTTGTTTAAGCCACCCAGTGAGTATTATCTTGTAATGACCATCCTAGCAAACTAATACAAAATGGTATGTGATTAATATAATACACATGATGTGATACATAATGTTTTGCCCCTTTTTTCAGCATCTCCAGTGTCTGAAGGACCGTAGTCTAACTGGTATTATGGCAGTTGAGGTTTCCACCCCCACCGCGGGCCCCTGGCTCTTGCCCAGGAAGCAGTTGGGGAGAGAGAAAGACCTAAGAAAGGGTGGATGTTCACAGCTTCAGTCATGACATGGGCTGCCCTCCCGGGTCCTTTCTAGAAAAGCAGGCTGAACTGTGATGAAGAATAGGCCCATACAGCCCTCAGGAGGGGAGGGGGCTCCCAAGTTGCAGAAGCCGGCCTCAGCCTCCCAAAGGTCGGCACATCAAGATAAATCAGGCTTGTCAGAGAGAAGGCAGCAAAAGAGGCTGCTTGTTGGAGATTAGATTAGACCAGAGAAGATTTCATAAAGGCTCCACGACCTGGGGATTGAGGACACCGAGGGAACAGAGGAGGGGACGAGGGAGGGCAGAGCGCTGGCTGGGGGAGTATCAAAGAGCCGCCGGAACTCTGCGGTGAGACTCAGCTCAGTGAACACAGAACACCTCGGGGTCAGAGACCGATGAGCAGGGAGCTGTGAAAAACAAGGCAGTGCCTCTCTTTTTCCAGAGTCTCCATTGAAATGGTAGGATTTGGTCTTGTGAGAACTGACTTAATAGCCATTCACTCTCTCTAAAGTGGACATTCTGGGTCATCCTGGGGATGAGGGGCCAGGATGGATGGAGAGAGCTAAAACTGATTCAGGGATGACTAGTTTTGTTTTGTGGCAGTCAAAAGTGACACATAGATTTTTGACTGGAGGAGGCAGAGTTGGCACCTTGCCCCCCCTCCCCTTGTTCAAGGGTCAACTGTTCCTCTCTAATGCCATCCTATTGGGGATTAGAGTTTCAACATAGGAATGTGAGGGAGACACACACATTCAGTCCATAACTAGGGTCTTTGGTAAGCTGTAACGGATGTTAACAAAAGACAGGCTATTACCTTTTAGCAGTTTCCCTCTGAGAGACCCCAGCCCCCCACAAGGACCTGAAGGATCTGAGTGCTTTCCATGATGGAGTCAGCATTCTGTGGAGAGGGCAGAAGCAGAGGAAAAACCCCAGGAGACCGTGGAGGGGGCGAGGGGAGGAGCGAGAAGCGTCTCCCGAGTGCCTGGGCGCTGTGGTACTTCTTTAGCAGTGGTTGCTGGGCATTCAGCCTCAGCGGGGCATGTGCAGGACATGGGTTCTCTGGTGATTCTGGTGCTTCCTGTGTGGGGACCTGGAAGCCATTTTTCTGAGCAAATAAGAGTAAAGTGAGCCCACGGTTGGGTTGTGGGTTCCTTTGTGCATCCTGGTTGCAAACCCAGCAGTCAATATCAGCCTGATGGTAGTTACACATTGAATGTCCTCAGCCCTCTCCATCAGACTAAAGCAGAGAAGAACTCAGTGGTAATAAAGGCAGGGCCACTACTGGGGAAAACTGTCCAAGTATTTGCACTCTGACATTGTCTTCTTCTACTCGTGTAAACTCCCTTAAGCAGGGCTGCTGCATGTGGCTGTGTAGGTTGTGCACTGCACAACTCCAGGGGGCACCATTCACAACCATTGTGCAACTCTAACTGGCAGCTCTCTGTGAAGTCAAAGACCACAGGGAACCCAGGAGCCAACCCCAAATTGCCATTTTAAAAACACTTGGGAAATCCAGGGTGGCTCAGCGGGTTAAGTGCTCGCTTTGCAGCCCTGGAGACTGAGGATCAAATCCCGGTTCCGGCCCAGGTAGACCCATATGCTGAGCTGGGGTGTGCCCCCGGTTCAGTTCTTGCCGGGGCCTACGCGGGAGGCTCCCGGCCCAGTTTCTGCCCTGTGCAGCCCTGTGTCCACCTGTGGAGTGAAACTATATGGAAAACTAATGCTGTCAACTATGGAGACTGCTCTGGGCCCTCCCCCTTCTCTCTGTCTCTCTGTCAAAAACAATAAAAATAAATCTTTAAGAAAACACCACTCATTGCCTTGAGAAGGGCAACTGACCTTTTCTAAATCATAGGCATGAGATTAACAAGATTTCAACCATATAGCCAATGAAAGCTGACTGGCCCTCCTAGCTCATTCTCTCCTGGAGATGACCTCCAAGACAATTACAAAGCCAGTGATTCTCAAGTTCTCATGCTCAGTTGGTTAGTTTGATTCTTTTTCTTTCCATTTGCATTTTGCATATTTACATTCCAAAGTATAAGTTATAGGCTTAATTTTAGCCTAAGGTGATTTGAAATGGAAAGCCATCGTTGCACATGGCCCTGAATGTAATTAAACCCCAATGAGAGTTGGTGATAATGGAGACATGGAAGACTCCTCCCTCCCTCTACAATAGCTCATCCCACACTATAAGCAAATGACATTCAGTCTTTTCTGAAAACTGAAAATGCACTTAACATCTCTGCAGTTGATACACCAGATATGTAATGAAGAACATTACATTTTTAACGATTTGTTGTATCTTTTTTAAGTTGCTAGGAAAAAACTGTGGTTTACCAGGATTACTTACTGGAGAATATATGACTCTTCTGAAAAACGTCCCCCTTTCCTTCAGGGGTTTGGAGGAGAAATTTAGTTGGAAGAGGGATAACTTTGCCCTGCAGTTGAGCAGGAGGAGGGTTGAAGTGGCCAGAGCCACAGGACTGGGCTTAAAATAAGAAAGAGTCGTCCTAGCTTTGAGAGAAACTTGGAGGGGGATTCCTTTAATTACTGAGTAAAACCGGGTACTTCATTTTGGTAAACCCTAAAGTAATTCCTGTCTCTGGGTGAAGGGAACAGGAGTAGAGGGGTGTGATCAGATGTGTTTTGAAGACAGTACTTTTTTTCCACAGAAAAATCCATTTTTATTCCACCATTCTGTCTCACCAATCCATTTTCCTTTACTGTAAAACTTCTCAGAAGTTCACCATTCCCTTTTGAAACCACTCCAATTCAGACCTTTACATCCACTACTTCATATAACCACAGTTGCCACAGTCACCTACTAGGCTGATTAGCTATATGTGACATGGTTGATCACACTTTCCTCCTTGAAACACACTTTCTTTCAGGATACCACCTCTTCTGGTATCTTACTACTCGTCCTCAGTCTTGACATCTCGACTTGGATGTCTAATAGGAACTTTAAATATGCCCACAATTAGACTCTTAATATCCACCATTTAAATGTGTTCTTTCCACATATCAGTAAATGCTTCAGCCAAAAATCTTGTGTCCATTTATTTATTTTTATACTCCACAAGCAGTCCTTGGACAATTCCTTTTAGATCTACTTTCAAAATATAACCGAACCTGCCTTTGCTCACCACATCTACTGCTATTCCCCTGGCTCAGATCGTCATTTCCTGCCCCTGAATGACAGAAAGAGCCTCGAAACTGCGCTCCCTCTCCTGGCCACACAGACTGTTTTCAACACCCCAGCCTGCATGAGCTCATTAATATTTAAGTCAGATCACAGCATTCAGGCTTTCGTTCTTTCTCTAGTATCCTGCTGCCCTCCTCCTTCCAAGAAGGGCCCCATCACTTCTAGGCAGGGGGACAAGGGAAGGACTGGTGGAATTAGGACTTGAGTCCAGCTTGAATAACAAGTAGCATTTGAAAGAGTAAGGGCAGACAGTGCGCTCTGGGGAATACTACGGACAAGGTTCCCAAAGCAGTGAGTTCATGATATGTTCAGACCAGTGACGGGCCTGATGGGGTGGACATTTGATGTTCATGTTGGGGATGGCCTCGAAAGATAGATTTGGGTTACAGAGTAGAAGGCCTTGAGCGCCATGCTCAAGAACTTGCCTTTATGCTGCATTTTCTAGTAGATTTAGGCATCAGGGGAGTGAGAGCAACAATGAAATTTCACTTAGCATAGTTATCTCAGCTGCCTGCCAAGTAGTCTATTTAGTCCAATTCACAGGCAGAGCTTTGTTGAGCATTGAGAAGTCACTTGCTCCATGTGAATCCAATCACCGCGGCAGGCACACCTCAAAGAGGGAACACACAGCCACCTCTGAAAAGCCTGCCCCACACTCTGGCAACTCAATTCATGAATATGCTTTTCCAACGTCTGACGCTGCTGCTTAGCAAAGATATTATGGGACAGATTCTTGATTTGACCTTTTGTATCTCTGTCCGTCCCACTGTGCTGAAAGCAATTATGTACATCTTGTGTGTGGCTGTTGGAATGGGCAGTCACTTAGCGGTGGGTCTTTTTCACACTCCAACTGTCCTCCAGCTCATTCCTTCCCCCCTCTCACGAGGGCCCGCACAGCGGGTCTCCTCTGCTGCTTGGCAGAGTCTAAAATGGCATTAGTGGGAGATGAGCAGGGATGTAAACAGGTGGAAACAGTTCATGTCATGGCGATCAGCATTCCCCTTGGCCAGGCACAGCTATGGATGAAATACAGGGCTACAAAGCGACAGGGAGGAGAAAACTGGCTGAAGGGCAGGAGGCAGAAGAAGGCTAAACTCATTGTCAAAGGCACAGCCAACTTTCTAGCAAAACTTCCTACAAAACAAAGCAATCCCAGTGTCAGGGTGGGTGGTCATGGTCTCTGTCTAGTGACAGGTGATCTGTCAGCCATCTTCTCTACCTGTAGTAGATTTACATGTGCTCATGTATGTGTCACGTGATTAAATATGTGTGCAAGTAGGGATGTCTGCATGTGTGTGAACACAGTTTTGTGCTTGTCTGTAGGTTGTGTGTATATTGAAATGCCTATGTGAATGCATGTGTTGTGTATCTACTTACAGGTATGGATGTTGAGGAGAACACACGTTGGTGTTTGTCTATATGTGTTTTAGGATGTGTATATGGAGCATGCATGCATGCATGACTGTGTGCATGTCATTTCTGGATGTGGTGTATTCCTGTCTCTGTATACACATGGATGGGGTACTCATGGCACGTATGAGCAAAGGACTGAGTGGGGAAGAGCGCCATTATCCTTCTCTTGGATAGAGCAGCTCAGCATGACTCTGGAAGCCACTCCAATCCCGGGCAGAGAGAGAAACCTTGGCATTGCTAAATAGTCCAAGGGTCTGGTTCTTTGGGAACTGATGCCCTTGACTTGGTTCCCCATTTCCCCCAGACTCCAGCCCTAGAAGTAGTTGAAAGACAGACCCAGAACTAGGGAAGATGTCCAGAAGAGACAACAGGAGAGAGTTAGAATGCTGGAGGCAAGACCCTGGAGGAATTGGGAGACGATCAAGGATCTTTCCTGAGCTTTGGTATATAAATAATTTACAGAGGAAAAGTGAGCTGGCCTCTGGGGCAGGAGGTAAATGCAGACAATGAAATGATAGTGGGTAAAGTGATCTGCTCCCAGCCCAAGCTTTGCCCTGATTGAGCTGAGAGTAGACTGGGGAAGGAGAGGAAATTAAACTGCTAGGTAGGGGCACTTTATCAGAGCTGACCTGGACCATTTCTGCTGTCTGGAAGAGCTCTCACCGCCCCGTCGCCCGTACAATCACCTGATGGTGCCGCCCCTGACTCTGGAAACTAGGGCAGAAAGAAGGAAATTAACAATGCCCACAATCAGAACGATAGGTTGTTAGCCAAAAAACCTTGCAAACCCAGCAGATTTTACTGCATTTGCCAGCTTCCTGCCACTCCAGCTTCCAATCAGCAGTGTGTGACCTAGCGAGATCTTGTCACCTATTCCAAATCACCTTCGGGCCTTTTAGGTTATTCTCAAGAGGGAGAGGGGTAGATGAAACCTCAGGGTCAGGCTGTCTGCTTTTAAAATTGTTTAGGAGACTCACTCAGAAAAACCTTGTATGATTACTTCTTGATTGCTCATTGTATGCAAATTAAGAATAGAAATAGAAAACAAAATAAAAATTATCCATGAGGATATAACTTGAAATTACCAACATTTAACATCTTGATCTGTATCTTCCCAGGCCTTGTGGTGTGTGTGTGTGTGTGTGTGTGTGTGTGTGTGTGTGTGTGTGTAGCCATTCACATGTACATGCTGCTATGGGAACTCCCAGTCAGCCAGGGATACAGGTAATAAAGTGTCATATGATACAGTGCACTATGTGCTATGAGAAGGAAAGCACAGGACTTACCGAGTTATGTGGCAGGGGCATCACACGCAGACTAAGATAAGGAGGGAAGGCTTCCTGGAGGAAGTGATGTCTGAACTGAAATTTGAAGGGTGAATAGGTGGTAGGCAGCCAAAGGAGTGGGCACAGTATGTGTAAAGGCCAGAAAGCAAACAAGAGCAAGAAATGATGAAGGGTATGTAAGATGTTAGGTGTTATAGGACGGTAGTATTGCGAAGACTGTATATAAAAGTAGAGAGGGAGCTGAGGAGGCATGCAGGGGCCAGATCATGACATGGATTCTGAACCACATTAAGGAGTTGGACTGTATTCCCTGCCCCCAAAGTACTTGTCCTGGGCCCCCCTCCTAATTCTCAGTTATTATGTCTGCTGTTAAGGCTTAATGCTCATGGAGAAGGTGGGGGTCTATTGTAGAGGGGCAATAAAATATTTTGCCTAAGAGAATAAATCTGTGGTATGATGACAGTCAGTGGATGGATATTTGGGAAGTGAGGAATCCTGCCTGAATTCTCTACAATCTGTAACTTGTAAGTAGCTGCTTGCTTCTGAAACTCAGGAAACACATTTTGTTTTTGTTTATCATAAGACTCAAGTAGATCAATTGTTGCTTCATAAGGATACAAAAAGCCATAAACTTGTGTGCTGTGACAAAGAGAAGCCAATAAGCAGGCAGGCGCAGATTCAGTAAACTTAAGTGGGACGATGTGTACAAAAGAGCCTGACACAGCACATGGTACACATTCAATAAGTACCTGCTGAACTTGCCGACACCATTTAAGTGCACCATCCTCAGATGCTCGCCCTTCCTGAGTGTCAGGCACAATGTATGGTGAGTGGTGCAAAGAAGTCGAGGACCAAGGAGCATGTGGTTCACTCCAGGAGTTCAGCTGTCTCCACCACTGATGCTCATGGCACGCAGTATAAACTCACATAGCAAATGCATGGCCGCAACAAGCAGAGCTTTAGGGGTTCTCTTCTGGAGGGTTTCCTGGAGAAGATAGGACTTGAGGATGGCCAGAAGGGGAGTATTTACCTAGGCAGAAAAGATGGGAGTCAAGGATAGGAAGGAGGGACATGTTTTGCTAAGAGCTAAGAGGACTAGGGGGCCGATGGGGTGGGGCCAGTGTCCAAAGGTGCAGGCAGAAAATGCAATCCCAGTCAACCATGGCTAGGTTCTGCATTTGGCTGGATGGAGGGTTGAACCCTAGTGTCTCTTCTTTATTTTTTTTAAGATTTATTTTATAGTTTGAGAGAAGGTGAGAGAGAGAGAGAGAGAAGGGGGGAGGGCCCAGAGCAGTCTCCATAGTTGTACATCATTAGTTGTGACATGGTTTCATTCCACACAGGTGGATATCGGGCTGCGTGGGGAGGAGACTGAGCCAGGGGCCTCACATGGGAGGCAAGAACCTTCACCGCCATCTCAGGGATTACCAGTTGCACTGCAGTTCAGCCTATGGGTTGGCACGGACCAGGGTTGGGAATTGAACCTTGGACCTCATGGTTGCAAGGCAAGCACTCAACCGCTGAGTGATCCTGGCATCTGCACCTAGGGTCACTTCTTATAAGCTAAATGAACCTGGAAACATTACGTATCTTCTCTGAGTCGGGTTTTCTCATTAAACTATGATTAATAAGAACTCAACAAGAGAAGCAACCTTGCGTAGACCCTGTTAAGAGCAAGGATTTAGGGGCCACATATGCATGAACTGGTTTCAGGTCGCATTTAGTAAGCTACCATGGTGTGGATTTGGGTAAGTTAATTAACCTCTCCAAGACTCACTTTCTTAGATAATGGGGATTGTTGTAGTGTTAATAATAATGGGATGGCTCAACTGGTTAAGCGCTCGCCTTGCAGCCCTGGGGTCCAAGAATCAAATCCCAGGCCTGGCCCATGTGGACCCATATGCTGAACTGGGGTATGTTTCCCATGTGGGAGGCCCCCAATTCAGTTCTTGACAGGGCGAGTTTCACATGTGAGAGGCCACCAGTTCAGCCCTGAGCTTGCGGGGGTGTGCCTCCCATGCGGGAGGCCCCTGGCCTGGTTCCAGCCGTGCGTAGCCCCCAGCCCACCTGTGTGGAATGAAACCATGTTGAGAACTGATGACATACAACTATGGAGACTGCTCTGGACCCTTCCCCTTCTCCCTGTCTCTCTCTCTCTGTCAAAACAATAAAATAAATCTTAAAAAAAAAATAGGGAAAGCCGGGACGGCTCAGCGGGTTGAGCGCTCGCTTTGAGGCCATGAGGACCGAGGATCGAATCCCGGCTCCGGCCCAGGCAGGACCCACATGCTGAACTGGGGAGTTCCCACAGTTCGGTTCTCTGACTGTCTCTGTCTCTGTCTCTCTCTCTATCTGTCAAAAAGTAAAATAGAAATAACTATGCACTGAAG
>PVKE010019887.1:0-28029 GCA_004027555.1 Craseonycteris thonglongyai | reverse complement strand
AGTCCCGATTTTTGGAAAGAATGCACGACAAGCTAGGGAACGGCGGGAGATAGACCAAATTTTTAATCAAGAACCCCCTCCCCCCTGGTCAATGGTGTCCCTCTTTATCAATGTTAAAATCTGGTCACCTTAATGTAGGAGGCCCCCAGCTCGTGGGGACGAACCTCTCGTGCGGGAGGCTCCTGCCTGGTTCCTGCCTTGCATGGACCCCCACCCACCTGTGTGGAATGAAACTATAGCAAAAACTGATGATGGACAACTTTGGAGTCTGCTATCAGCCCTTACCCTTCTTTCTGTCTCTGTCTGTCTGTCTCTGTCAAAAACAATAATTAAAAAAAAAAAATCTTTAAAAAAAAGAAAGAGAAGAGTGAGAGGAATAAAACATCCAGTCTTAGAGGCCTCTGCTGCTTGGAGCGGAATCTTTTCATAATTCTCTTGTGGACTGTGAGTGAGGCGTAGCCCAGGGAGAAATGGCCGGGAGCCCAGATGTAGCTTTTTACCAATCAGTATGAAAGCATGTTCACTGATTTAAGAGCCCATTGGCCCCTACCAGTGCGGATCAGCTAGCTCAGTCCTGCCCCTGTGCTCCTATGGCATCCCATGCATGCCTCTCGAGACTATGCAAATATCCTGTTTCCCCTCTCACCCCCCACTTTCAGCATCCAATCTGTCGATAACTCTTGCTTAAAGTTTTTATTATAATTATCACCAAGTAATGATACAGTAGTCCCCCATAACTGCAGTTTTGCTTTGTGAGGTTTAAGTTACCCATGGTCAACCATAGTCCAAAAACAGTACATGGAAAATTCCAGAAATAAACAATTCATAAGTTTTAAATTGTGCACCATTCTAAGTATCTTGATGAGATCTGTCTCTGTCCCTCTCCGTCCTGGGACATGAATCACCCATTTGTCTAATGTGTCTACCTCATGTCATCTCATCATGGAGACACTGGATCATCTCACACCATCTCAAGAAGAAGGGTGGGTACAGTACAATAAGATTTTAACAGGGAAGCCAGAATGGCTCGGTGGATTAAGTGCTCACTTTGCAGCCCCGGGGACCGAGGATCGAATCCCGGCCCCAGCCCGTGCGGACCCATGTGCTGAACTGGGGAGTTCCCCTAGTTCAGTTCTCACTGGGGTGAGACCCCTGCCCAGTTCCTGCCCTGTGCAGCCCTGTGCCCACCTATGGAATGACACTATGTGGAAAAACCAATGATGTACAACTATGGAGAGTGTTCTGGGCCCTCCCCCTTCTCTCTGTCTCGGTATTTCTCTCTCTGTCAAAAACAATAAAAATAAATCGTAAAAAAAAAAAAAAAATAGATTTTAACAGAGAGAGGAAGAGACCACATTCACATAACTTTAATTACAGTATATATTATAATTGTTCTGTTTTATTAGTTACTATTTTAATCTCTTACTATGCCCAATTTGTAAATTAAACTTTGTCATGGGTATATAGATATAGGAAAAAAAACATAGTATGACGTATGATAAAAAATATGGTGAATGTTTAAATAAAAAAATTATTACAGTAAAAACAATATTGCCCCTCACTTCAAACAATGTGTCTTTTGTAATAATTTTTTTAAAGATTTATTTTATTGTTTTTGACAGAGACAGACAGAGACAGAGAGAAGGGAGAGGGCCCAGAGCAGTCTCCATAGTTGTACGTCACCAGTTTTCAACATAGTTTCATTCCACACAGGTGGGTGCGGGGGCCGCACAGGGCAGGAACCAGGCCAGGGGCCTCCTGCATGGGAAGCTCACCCTGGCGAGAACTGAACTGGGGGCCCCCACATGGGAAGCATACCCCAGTTCAGTATATGGGTCCTAATTGGCCAGGGCTGGGAATAGGACTTGATCCTTGGACCCTGGGGCTGCAAAGCAAGCGCTTAACCCGCTGAGCCATCCCGGCTTCCCTGAAATAATTTTTTAAATTTAAACATTTACCGTATATTTTGATCACACCTGAATTGATTCAGGTCACACATTGCTTCTGGTATGGTCAGTTCTGTTAAATAAAAACATTACAGTGTGTCCTCATCCACCTTACTCACTGGATTTGGCTCTTCTCCCAAGTCAAAGTGATCATGACAAAGGTAAGCATTTTGAATTAATTCAGAACTTCGAGGCAGCCACAACAGTGCAACTAAAGATACGAAAAAGGACTTCCAGAACTGCTTCAGAAAGTGGCAAAAACAATGGGGTGTGTTTGAAAGCAACGCAGTGTGTCTTTTACTGTAATAACTTCTTTAAATTAAACATTCACTGTACTTTTTTGATCACACCATATATATAGGGTTCACTACTATTCATGATTTGAGGCATCCACTGGTGGATCCAGGGGACTACTGTATTCTAATTCCATTATTCCTTCTACTATAAGGAAGAGCTTTTCAGGATTTACTCTTAAAACAAATCACCAGTAGATTATCCATAATTACCATGGACCTGCCCACAGTCCCAGCAAAAAAATCTGGCAAACTCTTAACAGAGTATAAATCTCATTTGTGAGGTCTGACAAAACTTCCACCCAAATTGAAACAGCTTATATTGCACCCTCAACTAGAATTTACAAAGTAAACATATGGCTAGCTCTAACTGCCTACACACAAGGAAAACCCAAACACTGAGTGCTTTTCTTTTTAATCCAAAATCTCAGAAGACTTAACTCTGTTTAAATTTTTCCCCTGCAAGGAATCAAACAGGCAGTGCAGTTTTGAGAACTCTAAACCAAATAAATTTTACTTTATTGCACTTGCGAATGTTAAATGGCAGTCAACAGAAATTCAATCCCCTTCAATCTGTCTCCAGCTACAATCTCAGAATTTGGAGCATCTGAACTGCACCCCTGGGAGACCTTTCTCTAAGTCCTCTCCAATTGCCTCGCCTCTACCATAAACAAGTAACTTCAAAGAGCTATTTTAAAGTGTGTGAACAATATAAATGCATTTTGCTTTTATTGCATTTGACTGTGAAATTGATTTATAAAGCTGGGGCTATCCAGTATGACATTTTTGACACTCCGTGGATTTAAATTCCTTGCAATATTTTTCATATGAATTTTACATATATAAACAAATTCCTTGTGAATTCAGTAATGTGATTAAGCTAGTAAGACTACTAATAAAATAAGGGTGTATGTAGGGTTCCAGGAAAAGTTAGGGAGATAGGGTTTAGTCTAGCTAGACTTCCTAATCTGTGTGCAGTCAAATTCTGGGCACTTGTAGCTGACGCCTTGTTGATGAGTCTTGAAAGAAGGGAAAATAATTTGAAAGATAAGAAGATAAGAATTCATATAAAATAATGCACTGAAAATCTGAAGAACGAATTTGGAGTTTAAATGCAATAGAAAATGGTTTTAAGTTAGTAAATGGGTTGGTAAGGGCAACAGGATTGGCTTTATAATTTAAAAAAATCACTCTACATATAGCTAACTCAAAGTACACTACAGTGAGTACCTATTGACTTTATTTGTCCAGCCAAGTTCACCATCCCCCTTCTGATAATTTGTACCTAACTTGCCCTCTTGAATGAGCATTGACTCAGGCCTGACCAATCATGTTATCCCATATTCATGAACACAAACATTAGTTCAATGGTGGGCAGGTGATACAAGGTGAGCCAATCAAAGTCCTTCCTCGAGATATCTCAGTATAGAGCTAAAGAAGTGCTGGCCTATCACAGAGTTGGGAAGATTAAGGTCAGGTGGCCAGTGCCCATCATTCCTCTCCATGGAAAATACTTGTCTTTAGGTAGAAGAACATGAAGTTAGGCAGAACAAACAGACGAAAGACAAGTGGGGAGGGAAAAATAACCATGGTGGCATAGAGTCCAGGTCTAGTGCCTGAATCTGGTTCTTCCAGTCCTGTGAACCACTCCTTATTCTCCCCAACTCAGAGTCAGTAAATCCCCTTTTCACTTAAGCTTGTTGCGTTTCTGACCTTACCACCATAAGAGTCCTCGCTATATCAGCAGTACTTCTTACATCAAGTGTTTTGTTTTTGTCATGTTTTGTGTCTAGCCCTTATGCCTTGGAAAACGGAAGAGAGGAGAGAAAGTAACAGGAAACTAACAGGAGAGGTCAGTGGCTTGTTATGTTTCCCCTTGAGAGAGGAACAAAGAGAAACACATTCATTCCTGCTTCTCACAATAGGGTGGGCATGAAAAATTCATAGATGCTTGGTTTTCCGGTTCTGGACATGTGATTAGTATAACACTTCGCCACCCAAACTAATTCAGGCACAGCTCTGTGACTTTCCTTGGTCACTAAAAGTAATCAGAAAAGATGTAGATTACTTCTGGGCAGAAGCCTCATGAGCCAGTGTGTGCTTACCAGTAGGCACTCAGAGGAAAGCAGGGCTTAAGCCTGAGTGTTCACAGTTGTATTTCATGATTTTCTGCCCCAGCAGAGGCACGTTTTAGAGATACTGTATACCCTAGTCATGCAATAGTCACATTTTTATAACTAAAACAAATACAGTAGAGTCTCAGTTTATGGACACCCATGGGGATTGGTAGATGCCAGATAAATGCAAGTAGATTCTCCGTTATTGAAACGCAAGCAACTGGCAAAATCTCATGCAACTGGCATTTTACCAGTTGCTTGCATTCCCGTTAATGGAGAGTCGACTGTATGACTATTGTAAGTTGTTCTCCTCTTATCAATGCCACAAAAATTACAGTATATAAAAAGAGTATAAAACTCTGCTTTCGATTTTAAAGCCATACTATAACTAAATCTAGAGTAAGCAAGTTAGTCAAGACAGTTAAAAAACTTAATTAAAAAATATGTGTTTTAGCTATATATGTGTGATTCTTCAAACTTAATAGCTGCATATGACTTTCAAGCACAAGTTATACTGCAAACTTTTGTATGATAAAAACTATTATTTAACAATATTTTTTAAGTCCCAGAAAAAGCATTTTGCTTTCTAAAAAATACTAAGTACTGTATATTCTTGAAAATAGCTGTAATTACCCTATACAGCTATTTTTCAAATTCTTTTTTTTCCACCTAGTGCAAAAATAGACTCTAACTTACTTTTCTATCACGTTGGCATAAATTTAAAATTATATAAATTGAGCCTAATTAGGTTTACTGAACTTCCACAATGCCTACAAACCTCGTATCATTTAAATTGCAGTAATAGTTGAGAGCTACTAACCTGAGTCATCTTGTGATTACAGGAAAATTACTTCTTGTCTTTGTGAATCATGGCAGTTTCCACCCTTAGAGTGACAGTTGTTGCTCATGCCTTTCTCAGGTGTAATGTAAATGAACAGTAGTAAGGGTAACGTCAAATAGCGAGGTCCTTCATGCAACAAACCATTCTATATGAGTCTTTGAAGGGAATGCAGGCCCTATTGGGAAAAAAACAAACACTAAATGTCATTTTACATAATAAAAATACTGAACCAGCCACAGCCCGGGTTGCTCTCTTGACATATCCATAAATTACCTAGAGAAGAAGAGATTAGAAAGAACTGTTCATATGTGGAGTATTCCAGAACTTGAAGAGCAGTTTCTGAATTAATTTCTAAGCTTTCTCTAAAATATACAGTACTCCCCCCCTCCCCCAAAATTAAATTAGGTGTGCTTCAAAAAGCTCCTCTATGTTTTTTTGGAATATACATGTCATTTCAAACCTAGTCCTCTCTCAGTCATAGGCAATATATGATCCGTACCACTGAGAGGTTGACTTTTGGGGGAAGACTACTTAAGGGTTTCCAAAGAGCTATTAGTCAAAGGATCTCACCTTTTGTCATGCACTTTTAGAGCCTGCCTTAACCTTATAGAAGATGTTTGTTTGCTGACCTCCCACCACCCTCAGCCCCCAGTCCAGGAACTAAAGTCTCTCTACTTGTAATCACCCTTCCATGGCCTGACCTAAGTCCACTTGGCTGTCTGCACCTTTCCTTCAGGCATTAGTGCCTAAATGAATTAGATCCCGGGACAGACTGATATCCAAGCTGGAGCTCAGGAGCCAGTAGGGTTGAGTCAGGTAGAGTGGGAACGGTTGACGCTAGGCATAGAAAACCGCATGTGCAAAAGAAAAAAAAAGAGACATGAGATTGGTTATAATCTCTTTGATGAACTTCAAGTAATTTAACAACAAAGGATGCTGGGATAGCTCAGCAGGCTGAGCATTTGCCTTACAACTGCGAGGTCCAGGGATCAAATCAGCCCCCAGCCCATGCAAACCAGTATGCTGAACTACAGTGCAACTGGTAACCACCAGGATGGTGGCGAAGGTTCTCACGTCCCAGAGGGAGGCCCCCAGTTTGGTTCCGCCCTGTGCAGCCCCACATCCACCTGTGTGGAATGAAACCATGTCACAACGAATGATGTACAACTATGGAGACTGCTCTGGGCCCTTTCCCCTTTTCTCTCTCATCTTCTCGCAAACAATAAATCTTTAAAAATAACAACAACAATAATAGCAACACACATTATTTATTATCATCCAGGCCATTATATGCATTTAACATGTATTAACTCACTGAGCCTATCAAATTACCATATGAAATAAGAACTACTGTGTTTCTCATTTTACAGATGAGAAAACTCAGGCGCAGAGAACTTAAGTGCCAAGGTTACATAGCCAGTAAGTGGCAGAGCCAGGATTTGAACCCAGTGAGTTAGAGACCAGCATTTACCCTCATAACTACACAGTTGTTGAGGAGGAAAGGCGGAAGGGAAGACAGTGCTATAAGAGCCTTGTAAAAGTAGACAGGAGTTAGACCATATAAGGCCTAGTGCAGCATTCTAAGGAGTTTGGGTTTTATCCAGAACATAATGGGGAACCATTGAATTATTTCCACAACAGAAATGAGAAAATCTGATCTCGGTTTTAAAAATTTTCTCTGGCAATAGTATATACTGCCTGGCCAGGTTCACAAAATAGAGGAAGAATCTGGTTAAATGCTTTAGAAAAAACATCATATTAGGCATGTAAGTATAAACACAAGAAATGTTAAGGGGAAAGAATCAAATTAATAGCGATGGATTACTGGTGAAGAATTAAGACAAAGAGCACATGAAGAGGAAGCAGTGATAATAATAAGGCTGTATAGTAAGTTTTGCCACCACCATTCTAAAATAAAGTGATAGAGAGAATGAAAGACAAAAGGAAACTTTGGTTAATGACCATATGTAAACTATAATAAACTCTGCCTTTGGAATGCATGTGAATTTATCAAAGAAAGTTACTCAAGACTTATACATTTGCAGGAAATAGGATATAAGGAAAAAAAGCTGGTAACTGACTTTGAAATGCAATAGAATTAGTGACACATTTTATATAATGGCATGGGATGTTTGTATATGTTCCTTATGTTCTGTAATCGATTGGAGCATTTTCAAGAGAGGGACAATGTATCTTATGATCACTGAGTCTTTGCTTGGTCCTGAAATTTATACAGTGCTCAATAAATGTCTACCATATAAATATGTGAAGGGATAGAAGAATTTAAAAAAACTGTCCCTTATAGATGGTGCTCTGATTCACCATCAGAGGGGATACATCAGAGGGACAGTTCAGGCTTGAATATATTAGTTCTGTGGCATTTGAAGGACAAAAGTAAAAAGGATAAAAAGCCAGGAGAGCAAGCTGGACAAGAGATCATTTAAAAATCATCATTATCCTAGAACTTGGCAATTAAGGCCATGGGAGTGAATTAAATCAACAGACTATACAGAGTAAGAAAAGGAGCGAGGTTAGAATGTCAAGGATCCCCAACATTGACCCCTCATACATTGAGTCTTGGAGGAGAGGTTAGCCAGGTGCCTATTAGAGCTCTCCCATAATTAAATTTAGTTCAAGCAATATGGACTGAGCACCCACCAGGCAATTGTTGCTTTGGTAGCTACCAGAATAAAAGATGGACAGTCCCCAGGCTGAAGAAGCGACAGGTCCATGTAGAATAACAGCTGAATGACAAGAGTAGGTGGAAAGCATATGATTTATTGATAGAAGAGTAGAGAGCAAGCAATATTAGCTTTTATAGTTTGGAGTGTCACTTTGAGTATTACTCCCACTAAATAGTGAGGCAAGTAAAACAGGGTGCTGTCCCAACGAATAGTCCCTATGATATGCACAACTCCTTAATGATATACCAGAAGAGATTATAGGAGATATGACAGGAAAACGAACACAAGACATTTCTGATTGAAATCCTATGAGCAGAAAACTCAGGGCTTTAAAACAACAAAATACATAATGCTAGGAGAACATAACCCTCTCTGGGATCCCAGCAGGCGCCATGTTGAAAGAAAATGGACAAAATGAGGGAAATTTATCTTAAACAGAAGGGGTCAAATATTCCCTCCAAATATACTCTGTTTTTCTTGGGAAATTTCAAAGGCTACATGTCTACATTGACTCCATGTAGGAGTAAACTAGTATCTCTGAGATCTAAATAAAGGAAATGAAGATGATAGCATCTGGGTGTGGACTGTGTGTGCACACATGCATGGCAGGGGCGGATGGGTAGAAGAGGAGAATACAATCTAAGAAATGAGAACTCCATCACAAGATTGACAAGGAGGTGTGTTATCAAAAGGGGCTCTGCCATAGGCAAAGCCTTGGCCATATTCATTGTAACTTGATTATGATTCATTTTGATTCTGTAGATTAGAGAAGCCAGAAAAGAACAAGGAAACCAAATGTGAGATTTCAGAACAATAAAAATAGAACACCCCATTTTCCTCGGGCATTCGCTGTTGGTGTAGGTTTGAGCAAACCAGCTCTCTGCTGGTGTTAGAATAATGGTAATAGGAACCTCAGCAGAGCTGCTGGAAGGAGAGGCAGCACCAGCTGAGAAGCAGAACATGACTGTCCTCCTTCCTCTTCAGGAAGGAAGTGTCTGCAGGTTGGGTGACCAGGAACCCCACAGTCATCTTGCTGTTAAATGATTATTCAAGAAGGGGCTTTGACATGAATAACATGGTAGTCAACTATAAAACTCTCAATCAGGTAAAGATTTTCTAAGAATGGAGTTCAGGGGAGAAATATAAGGATGAATTATGTATTAGAGCAAGGATGTCCAAACTTCTGGCTTCCCTGGCCCATATTGGAAGAAGAAGAATTGTCTTGGGTCACATATAAAATACACTAACACTAACAATAACTAATGAGCTAAAAGAAAAATTGTAAAAAAGTCTCATAATGTTTTTTTTTTAAAGATTTATTTTATTATTTTTGACAGAGACAGAGACAGGGAGAGAGAGAAGGGGGACGGCCCAGAGCAGTCTCCATAATTGCACATCTTCAGTTTTCAACACAGTTTCATTCCACACAGGTGGGCCGGGGGCCATGCTGGGCAGGAACTGGGCCGGGGCCTCCTACATGGGAGGCACGCCCCCACAAGCTGGGGGCTGAACCGGGGGCCTCCCATATGGGAAGCTCACCCTGGTGAGAACCAAAGTGGGGGCCACACCCCAGTTCAGCATATGGGCCTGCACAGGCCGGGGCCGGGATTCAATCCTTGGACCCCAGGGCTGCAAAGTGAGCGCTTGACCCTCAGACATCGCAACATCCCCTCACAATGTATTAAGAAAGTTAATTTGTCTTGGGCCATATTCAAAGCTGTTCAGGGCCACATGCGGTCTGTGGGCTGTGGGTTCCACCAGCTTGGCCTAGAGCCACCAGAATCTGGAAGAGGCCAGGAAGTCCCCTCCCCTAGAGCTTCCAAGGGGAGTACGGCCCTGCTGATGCCTCGATTTAGGACATCTGGCCTTCAGAACTGTGAGAAAACAGGTCTCTGTTGTTTGAAGCCATCCTGGTTATGGTAATGTTACAGCAGCCCTAGGGAAACAATACAGATGTCCTGGTCCTGTGACCCAGATGGAGTCAATCAGGAACTGTCATCCTAGACTCAGAATGCAAAGCCAGTCAGGCAAAAGCAAAGGATGGTGTCAGGCAGTGACGATAGCCCCTGGCAATGGCCGCAGTGTCCTGGCCAGGCTATTCCTGCTAAAAAGGGGGCCCTGAGAAGAGGACTGAGAATTTATGGAGGTAGCACCTACTCCCTTGGCTGCTAAGGACAGTCATTACTTCCTTGTAGGCACTACAATTTCCCCACCATAGGCTGTTTCTTGAAAAAGGGGCAGAGTTTAGTCCACCCCATATCACACAATCCCTTCATCTCTCACTATCCCCAAATTGGTACCTAGTCACTTCTCTGTACAGCCCAGGGAGACAACTGCCAAGTCAAGCCATGAAGACTTAACTGTCAGAACTACAGACAGTTGAACTTAGAAGGCAGAGATCTGGGGTAAGTGTCCACACATGGGTTGTGAGGGAACTTGCCAGAGAGTGAAATATAATTTTGATTGCACCACATTTATCAAGATGAGTGCGTTTATCATGGGGTCGGGGTTCCCTGCCCCAACCTGAGCTAATGGAGGCCCAAGAAGCTTGCCCATCTGTTCGGTCAAATTCTGGGCTCAGTGGTGGCCTCACCAGAATCGAGATGCCATGCACTGTTTGGCCAAAGATCAGCTATGCTTTGGCAAGATGGCCTGCTTCGTGCCACGTAGTGGCTACTGGATTTCACATTCAACGGGGACTTATTATGACAGTGATGTCCACTGTAGCAGCAGGGCTCTCCTGCATCGGCGCACTGGGTCCTGGTCAGACTCTGCACCTTGGGGTCTTGGCATTTTGGAGCTGCCATGGGATGCACTTATTTTCTCAATCGGGTTTGCTTCTTTCTTGCATAAAAGGGAAGTGAAGCATGGCAGTGGGGGTAAAGCTTTTTTTTTTTTTTTAAGATTTGTTGTTATCGTTGGAAAGAAGGTGAGAGAGAGACAAAGAGAGAGAAGGGGAGGGCCCAGAGCAGTCTCCAGAGTTGTACATCATTAGTTGTGACAGGCGAGAACCTTCACTGCTGAGCCATCCTGTCCGTTAGCAGTTGCACTGCAGTTCAGCACATGGGTTTGCACGGGCTGGGGCTGGGATCCCCGGCCTCATGGTGGAAAGGCAAGTGCTCAACCTGTGGAGCTATCTGGCATCCTTTCTTTTTTCTTTTTACTTACTCCCCTGACTGTTCCGTCTGCCAGGTGCAGCACTGGTCCTGGAATTCACAGTTGTTTTATGATCAGTATGATGGGGACAGCTGTGGAATCAGAGGAAAGCCAACGAGGAGAGACAGCATTTTTGAAGAATGTATAGTAGGCTGACCGGACATCCCATTTTAAATGGGACAGAAAACAACAAACAGTATTGCTCCATTTTAAATGGTATGTCTGCTCTGCCTAGTGTCACTGGGCTAAATTCAAGGTATCAGTAGGCTGACCAGACGTACCATTTGAAACGGTATAGTACCATTGTTTTCTGTCCCATCTAAAACAGTAAGTGACTTGAGGATCAGTCTAATTTGTAGGTGACTCGAGGTCCCTAGAAACTCATTCTGTGGTGCTCATTCTTCCACTGCCCTTGAATGAAACTTGGGCAGGCCCCAGATTTTTTTTCAGTAACTGTCAGATAATAAAATGTTCTCCAAATCACCTTATTTACACACTTCTGACACTAAGCTGTTCAGTATAAAATCAAAGGTCCAAATTCCAGTCTAATCTGAAACTTCCCATCCTCAGGTGGAGCCTGTTGCCATGGTGACGCAGGAGGTGAGAAGGCGGAGGGTGGGAGTTTCTTCCCTAGGGGCTCCCTTATCCTGCCCTGGCTTCTTTCTGACCCTTCCAGTGCTGCAAAAAGCCCCCCTTTCACTCGTACTGCTGTGAGCTGACGACCTCTGGGCACTTGGGAACTGAAGGTTGTTTCTCTCTCCCATACACTGTTTTTATGGCCCCCATGGAATGCTTCTGTTGGTTCTGTGCAGACCCTCACGCTGCACATCTGCCACCTGTGGTTTCCTGACACAGGTAGTCCCATGTCCCACTGGCTGCTTATGGTATTCTCCCGGCAGCTGGTCATTCTGCTCTACGCCTCCAGCATTTTTTATCTGCTAACGCTGTGTGTCCAGATAAGATCCCATGTGGCATCTAGGCCAATGCCATCTGCCTTGTGTGACCCACATCTGGTCCAAGGAAAGCCCTTACCTTTGTTCCATCCTCAGTGAGATGTACTTCCACAATACCTCCTACTCTGTGGCCCCAGGTTGCTTCTGCCAACCTTTAGCTTTCTCAGGCACAGGCTTCACCCCAGACTATTATGTCTTCTAAAGTAGGGGGCACAGATCAAGCTTTCTGCATGGTCCCTTTGAAACATCTCTCTCTCTTCCCTCAGATACCATGTATGCATGCGCATGCATGTGTTAGCAGGGAAAGGGTCGGGGGCCTTCCACAGAACGTCCCCAAAACCTGTCGAAGTAAATCCTCTCTCCAGTGTCCAAATCCTTCAACCTGGGTGTTGGGCTAAGGGTCACAAAACCAGATTTCAACAGATTTCAGACTTTATTGCAGGTGCAGTTGGGTATTCTAGCAAGTAGTTCCAGAACATGAGAATAATTGTCACCTAATGTCTTTGGGGCTGTGATTGTTGTTAAGTTATAGTCCCTCTTCTCCCTTCTCCACGCTGCTTTGTGTAGTGGGGGTGAGGGCTCTGCAAACATTTCCTCTTGAATACATTAGGCTGTGTGAAATAAGTCGCACACAAAAGGACAAATAATGTACGATCCTCTTATGTGAGATTCCTAGCATAGCCAAATTCACGGAAACAGAGAGGAGAACGGTGGTTGCCGGGGGTGGGGGGGTAGGGGGCGGGGGATGGGGAGCTCGTGTTTAATCTGCACAGAGTTTCAGCTGGAGATAGGTTGCAACCAATGTGAATGTACTTAATGCCACTGAACCATACGCTAAGAAATGGTTAAAATGGTAAACTTGATGTTGTGTGTATTTTAAGGCAATTTAAAACAACGGACTTCCTCCTCTTCTATAAGTCCTGTTGGGTATTCTAGCAAGCGCTTTCAGAACGTGAGTGATCGCCACCTAACATTTTTGGGACTGTGCGCATTGTTAAGTATGATCCCTACACTCCCTTCTCCATGCTGCTTTGTGTTGTGGGGATGAAGGCTCTGCAAACATTTCCTCGTTCACTAGGAGCTCTGCAAACAGGGCGCACCAACGCGAGCCTTGGGAGGCCAGGGAAGGGAGAAGGGAGCAGATGCTTCCTGGTTGCTTCCTGCTCCTACCAGAGTTACCTGACAACAGCCCTTCACCGGGGCAGCAGCATTTGGTTTGTTCCCATGGTTTTTTCAGTCTCCCAGAACCAGCCCTCTTGCACACCTCTATGAGATGCCCGCACCAGCCAAGCAGTGCCAACTCCTCAGGGCCTCTGGTCTGAGCTCTCCTGTTATCCTCATTAGCTGGCCAACGTCCCCTGCTCAGAGGTCTGGGTTCTATAATAACCCCATATGGCCCTCCGAGTTCCCTAGGTCTGGGTCCCAGATCTGGAGACCCCTCTTCCAAGCCTCTAGGTTCTGCTGAGCAAGTCCTCTCCTTTTGTTCCCCTAAAACACAGTGGCAGTGGCCATTGCTTTTGCTACCCTCCATCATTTGTTCCCTCTTTGCATTTTCAGTCCTCTCATATCTGTTTGGCCGACTCCTTATACCAGAGGTGGCCAACCTTTTGGCTTCCCGGGGCCATACCGGAAGAAGCAGCATTGTCTTGAGCCACACAGACAATACACTAAGGAGAGCTGATAAGCTATTTAAAAAGTTGCAGAAAAATCTCACGTTTTAAGAAAGTTAACAAATTTGTGTTGGGCCCCATTCAAAGCCGTCCTGGGCCACATGGGGCCCGAAGGCCAAGGTTTAGACACGTTTGCCTTGTACATTCCCTCTGTTACTGTAACGCATGCGGTTTCCATTTTTCTGTCTAGCCACTGACATTACTACCATATCTTTGCATTACTGTGCAAAAATGAAAACAAGAAAGAATTCCATTTCAGTATCCTGCTACAGTTGTTTATTGCTAAATCGCCCAACCTGTTTGTGAACACCACGAAGTCAGTTGTTTTTGGTTCTCTGCTACATACACGCAGCACTTTTAACACAGCCTGATCCATAGCAGGTGCCCAGTCACCTCCGTCAGATAAATGAAGGGGAAATATTTCACGTAAACAGAAAACACAAAACAAAGTAATTCTGGTCATGAAAATATGCTTCTACTATATAAAAGTTGTAACTACATGCAGGTCTACCCAGGAGAAAATAAGTAGCCAAACTAACTCTGTAAAACTCTCTTTCTGAAATTATTAGCAATCTCTGTTCTCTGCTTTCCTTCCCCCATTTTCTTGTTGAATGATTTTTGTCAGTGGGGTTTCTCTATTTTTTTCTTGTACATTAGGGTATGTTATCCATGGGATAGTCATTTAAAGGTGATTCTTTTTATTTTTTTTTAATTAATTAATTAATTTATTTTTGACAGAGGAAGAGAGAGAGATACAGAGACAGAGAGAGAACCAAACTAGGGGAGCTCCCAGTTCAGCACATGGTTCCGCACGGGCCTGGGCAGGACTCGATCCCCGGTCCCCGGGGCTGCAAAGTGAGCGCCCAACCCACTGAGCCATCCTGGGTTCCCCATGGGATAGTCATTTAGTGTGATACTGTGATTTATAAGAAATATATATCTGCTCTTCGTCCACTGTTCTTGGCACATAGCTCCTAAATCTCTTATAATTCTTGTAATACTATTCAGTTCCTGAAATAGCTCCAGACCATAAAGGTGAGATAGGGGTCCTGTTATGAGTATATAGCAAGCCCCTTGCTACTACACTTGAGTTTATGTTCACGGGATGACCTGTGGAAAGTCCCTAAGGATGGGGCTGGTTGCCAGGGGTAACCACCCTTGTGATTAGACAGCTGGCCTGACAGGCCCAGCCCCAGACCTCCAGAGAGGGGGAGGGGCTGCAGGTTAATTTCAAAACCAATGGCCTTGGTAAAAATCCAGGACAGGATTTAGAGAGCTCCCATGTTGATGGACAGGCACATATCTGTGTCTTAGGAGGGCAGGACCCTCAGACTCCAAGGAGAGAGAAGCTGGGGACCTGGGAGAGGTCCAAACTTTGCCCTATGCGTCTCTTATACCTGGCTGTTCCTGAGATATATCTTAAAAAAATAATCCAGTAATCTCATAAGTAAAATGTTTCCCTGAGTTCTGCGCGTTGCTCTCACAAATTAATCAAACCCAAGGAACGGGTCATGGGAATAGATGATCGGGGAAAAGGCTGGTCAGAAGCACAGGTATTATAACCTGGGCTTGCTATTGGAGACTGGAGGGGTGTGGGGAGCAGTCTTGTGGGACTGAGCCCTTAACCTGTGAGATCTGATGCCCAGGTACATGGTGTCAGAACTGAGTTAAATTGTGGGATACCCAGCGGGTGTCGCAGAATTGCTGGATGTGCTGAAAACCCCTGCACATCTGGTAACCAGAAGTGTCAGAAGTGAGGTGGTGAGCACTGAGAGCAGAGAAGACACACAGGACTGTGTTTTTCCTTTACATTCAGTCACTAGAATATACAAATGGAAAATCAAAACACGAATAAAGTACATAAATCCTCATTAGTACAACTTCAAAAGTAGAACTCAGAGCATTTTGGTGTGATCAAAAAATACTTTTCTGGAGGGATGCCAGGATAGCTCAGTGGTTGAGCACTTGCCTCGCAATCACAAGACCCGGGGTTCGAGTCCCGGCCCTGGCCTGTGCAAACCCATATGCTGAACTGCAGTGCAACTGGTAACCGCTGAGATGGCTCAGTGGGGAAGGTCCTTGCCTCCCCTGCAGAAGGCCCCCAGTATGGTCCCTCCTGCATGCAGCCCAACATCCACCTGTGTGGAATGAAACCACGTCAAACTAATGATGTACAACTATGAAGACTGCTCTGGGCTCTCTTCCATGCCTCTCTCTCTATTACCTTCTCTCAAAAAAATTAAGTTAAAAAAAAACAAAACACTACTGGGAGAAAAACATGTAGGTCCAGGTCTGGCAGTATGGCCTTGGGCAAGTCACTTAGCTCCTCTAGATATCTGCTACTTTCTCTTAGATATAAAGAAAATGCCGGGAAAGCTGGGATGGCTTAGTGAGTTAAGTGCTCGCTTTGAAGCCCTGAGGACTGAGGATCGAACCCTGGCTCCGGCCCAGGCAGACCCACATGCTGAACTGGGGTGTGCTTCCTGAATGCAGTGAGGCCCCCAGTTCAGTTCAAAAATAAAAGTTAAAAAAATAGAAAATGCCTTTCCTCTTTTAAGACTGATTTTCATACAGAAATGTGCTTTACCGTCCTAAACGCACAACATAACTTTCAGGCACCAACAGCCTACATAAGACTTGAATTTCTTTTTATCACAGTTCCCAACACATCTGAGTGAGCGACTTGAAAAGTGTGAGGTGACTGACAGTAAGCAGTCTAGAAAAAACTTTGGTTCCTATTTCCAGTTCCAAATGAAATGATAATTTTCTGTAGCTAATACTTTTTAAACTTGGCTGGAGAGTTTTAAGACCCTAATCTGTGGCACAGTATTAATATTGATTGACAGCTGTGCTGAATGCCTAACACATTGGAATGCATTGTAAAGCTCAGAAAAGACCAGGGTGGGGCAGCCAGATCTTCTCTTTTGCTGGCATCTAAAGTGTAAGGGAGCCCAGAAGGGTCAGTGTGAGATCCAAACCACAGAGCACAGGTTGACTGGGAAGGAGACATGCACCCACGGCTGAGCCACGAGAGTGACCTGGAAGAATGGTACACTGAAGTGGATGGAATGCACTTGCCAGGAATATTCTCTCTTTATGCTTATGTGTGCTGGGGAATGCATACAACAGAAAGGTCAATCAAATGCGATTTTAGAAATAAAGAGAACAGAGGAAAAACAGGCCTACAGGTCTCAGATCCAAAAGTTCAAGGGCAGTGAAAGAACAGACTGCTTCGTTTAATAATAATAGATGTCTACAAAAGTTAATAGAGTACTTTTAGTGGGGTTTTTATTTTATTTCATTTTTTTGGTTCTTGCTTTCACACAATATTGTCTATAGAAGTAAAATACAGTATGTGTATGTAAGAATACGTAAGAAAATACATGTAAGAAAAATATGTAAGTAAATATATATAAAATATATAGTTTCTTACCTGGAAGAAAACCAAGTAGTATTGGCATTATCACCAGGAAAGTATTTAAGAGAGGGGAATCAAATGAGGGAGCCTAAGATCTCAAACACTTTATCTATCTATCTATCTATCATCCATCTATCTATCATCTGTCTAATTTGTGTGTATTTATTTATATATAAATAATGCAAAAATGAGGAAGTTGGACTTACAAGCCCACGTGAGCACGACAGTAGGTGGGTTGCACTGTCTGAGAGCCTAGGAGTCTGGGAGTAATCAACAGAGGGAGGACCTTGGTTTTACCTAGGATGTCCATAGGAACATGCCTCTGTAACGACTTGTAAGTATAACAAATCTGTTGCTTCTCTCTTGGTTCTGATCAAGCCAGGCCAGTGTGGTTAATAAGGACGTGTCATAGATCCATTATGATTCTGCTCTTCTATTAACAGTAATTAACCAACACTGTTAAATTAAAAAATACCTGCTGGAAGAGTTGGTGGTGCACTTATGGGACCCTGTGAGCACTTGGGTCACCTTTTGGGCTGCCTATCCTGACCATCCTGAGGACTGGGGGCTCTCAGAAGGGGCAGCTGAACATGGACTCAGCATCGGCATCAGTTCGCACCTCGAAACATCACTAACATGACCACATTCCACAAAAAAACAAAACAAAACAAAACCTCAGATCAGAGAGCATGAAGAGGCTTGGTAATTAATTAGAAGCTATAATAACTCAATGACAAATAGATCAGAAATTGCTGAAGGATCAGTGTTTGCTTATAAAGAAAATTCCCCTTTTACAGCCAATCTAAAGAGAAAGCTTGTGTGGCTTTCTAGACTAAAGGAATAGAAATCAGAAAGGTCTGACACTCTGTTCCTCTTCCTGTCCTCATCTTCATCAAACAGGCCACATTCCAGTGAAGTCACACATTTCTGCGGACCTTTATATTCCCTTAGTATATACATCTTTTGTGATTTGGGTAGCATCTCATTTAAAAATAGAATTTGTCGATATCATTGTGTGTGTGTGTTTTGGTTTTTTTTTTAGAAGCTGTATTACAAGGTCCTTCAGCCTGTGAAGTGACAATGGCAAAATTAAATTTGTAAAAATGATTCAAAATTAATAGCTTAGTCCTAGCTACTACTTTCATATTGACGATCACTATACGGTATAAAGACAATGTTCTGAAAATGTATTTAATGCTCTTCTGGCATTCTAAATGGATTAGTGATTGTAATTCTACTATGGGAGTGACAGTTTCCATACTTACTTAATTTAAAACATTTAAAACTCAGGATGCTCTGCCTTCACTAGAAATTACCAATGTTAAAGAGCCACTTTAATTAAAAAGGATTCACTGAGGTATAATGCATTAATGGAGAAAAGTTAAAAATAATCTAAATGGAGAAGGCCTGAGTTGGTCAAATGCTTACAGAAAAAAAAAGTCATTTTATTGTTAACTCTATTATAAGAAAAACCTCCCGGGTGAGCAAATCATCATCATTATCATCCCTGTGACTTCACTGTGGTCTGATGAGGTTCAATCTTTGTGCAGAAGTCGCAGGGTAGAACAGGAGGTAAGGATATGACTTTGAAGCCCTAAGGTCCCAATGTCAAGTTCTAGCTCTCTCACCGTCTTTGTCCCATTATGGAATGCACCTGTTCCTATAACCTCGGACGATTTTTTACTTGTGCTAGTATTTAGTTTAACTGATCAGGTGCTAGGGCACTGTAAGTATCTTTAGATGATCATTTCAGAGAGAAAAGAAATACAGGAAGTGATTCCCCTAGGACCCTAGGGAGAAGCAGAGCTTGAACATGAAACACACAGAACATTTCTGCTTCCCAATACAAGTTTTTGTGTACGATAAAAGTTTTGTTTTGTCTTTTTTACTACCTAGAATTTTATTACCTATATTTCCCACAGCTCTTCAGTGTTAATCACTGGGGTTGGTACTGACAATGAACACTACCTGATTGTAAAATCACCTTTGCAATGTAATCTCGTAATGTAAAAATTGAAAGGGATACTGTAAAATGTAAACACAACCATGAAAGTATTATGAACTTTAATTTTTTGCTCCTCTGATCTGGGGAGCCTTTAGTCTTCCACCATGCACCTCCCCACTGTGCCCAACTCCTGAATAAACAGGCTCAGCCTGTCTCCAAAGGGCTGAGTCCCCTGGTCACATGCTCAGAAAGCCAGACTGCTCTCTGAGCTCCCACCACGGGTGCCGTACATTTGGATGGTGGCTGCTATTAGCCTGTGTCATCATCCATCTCCTGTATTAGTCCCAGAAGTCCTACAGAAATAAATAGGCCCTAAGTCCACAATGTAGTCCAATTTTAACAAAAACCCATGTCACATAATTTAACATTAGAAATAACTGAGGTTGATCCTTTTCAGTACCGAGGTATTATTTATTTTAACCACTTTTATGGAAATCTCTCTAAGATATACCGCATACTGTCTAAATGGACTATAAATAACACCTTTTTGTTGATAACCTAGGGGCTAACTATGACAAAGTATTACAGAGCAGCGATGCTCCCATCGCTTAACAGAGTGTCTGCATCTACACTAAGTGGCACTAGGTTTTGCGGACTTCTTCACTGTTTCTTGGCCCCACCCTGTTGGTGACAGTCCCTTCTCACTCTATCCCCTCTTCTTTCAAATTTGCTGCTTTCAGTTGGCTTTGGGCTTAAGAAGAATCAGACAAATAAATCTTTTGGAATCCAACCTAGAACATGAAGAAAAAGACTTTTGGGTCATCCGCTGGGTCAGCTTTGGATAAATGAGTTTGGTGACATCTGTACTGACCACTCTCAGGCCTCTTGGTTCTGTGTTGTGATCCGGATGCTGGAAAAGGCTCACTGCATCCCTGACCTCCTGTTAACTTGCTGGGCACTGACCCTCTCTCAGCCTATTGCTCTTTAATCAGACTTCCCTGACACCATCTCCTGGCTCAGTACTACTCTTTGCCTCAGTACTACTTCTGTTTCATTTCTACTGAGCTCCTAATAGCTTGGGCCTCCTAGATCCCGCCATTGTCTGTAGCAACCCACACCTGCTTAAAACCTATGAAAACCAACACGGGGGTAGGATTTAAATGTTTACATCATGCACAGAGCTTTCAGTTCTAAGTGCCACAATTATGAAAGCTGCACAGAAGTAGGAAATACACCAGTTGAAAGGATGGCCTAATTTGCAGGCAGCTTGCACTGCATTTTATAAGAATATGCTTGACATTTCAATCTTTCTTGTGGCAGTAAATTGCACTTCTCCTAGCAGCAGGAGTTATTAAGTTTGTGCCCAGAATAAACCAGACTGCTTTGGGAAGTTTAAGTTTTTATACTCCATTTAATGACTGTGTTTGTTTCTTGGGAGGTAAGCCTATGAAGGATACACAGTCTACTATTTATGATTTAAAACTATAAATACCGCTTTTTTAACCTTCACAGGGTTTCACCATAATGTACTTAAAAAAACAACAACAAAGAATTCTGATTCTAAATTAAAAATTGAAAAATAAATAAGACAGAAGATTTAAGCTGAAGCCCTTCTGCAAGATAGAAATATTTCTTGGTGATATCTTGTTAAGATTAAGATTAAGAATACATACATAATGGAATTGAGAATGCCATCTTCATGAGCTGAATGTTTATATTGCCCCTGCATTCATATATTAAAGCCCTAACTCCCTGAGTGGTTGTATTTGGAGACAGGACCTATAAGGAGATCATTAAGGTTAAATGCAGTTACCAGGGTGGGGCCCTGATCCAACAGGATTAATGTTCAGGAAGTTCTCTCTCTACGTGCACACAGAGGGAAGGTCATTGAGAGGACACTGCAAGACGGTGACCACTGGTAAGCTAGGAAGAGGGCTCTCACCAGAAACCAGACAACTGGCATCTTGATCATGGACTTCTAGCCTCCAGAACGATAAGAAAATACATTTCTATTGTTTCAGCCACCCAGTCTGTTGTGGCAGTCCATGCTGATTAAGACACATCTATTTTGTAATATGCACAATTATTTTACCAAGAAAGTCAATGATACGCTACCAACTGTAAGATGCAGCCCAATTCCAATGATATTGAAGGATGAAATGTTAAAAAAAAAAATGAATACAATACTTCTGAAACATAGTTTTTAAAGAACAAAAATAATTAATATGATAATAATGACTTAAATTTTTCAAAGTAGCTTTTTCCTACTAAAGCCAATACCTAACTTCAATCATCAGATCTTTTGTTTTATGGCCTCCTTAATTGTTACAATGTGAGAAGTTGTACAACTCATGTGCAAGAAAACTATAGTCAAAAATGGGTAAATAGATACAAACCCAAAGCTTGACCTTTTATTGTTTACTTTGGGAACTTTAATTTCCCCAGAAAGCCTGAGATATTGACAAATATATTGACAACAGTGCCTTATCAGGCTAATTCTGCTCCTACTTCACTAAGACAATGTACTGGTAAATTTCTTCCATTTCCCTTCTTCTGCCTCCAAAGCTTATACAATCCTTTCCTTTAAGAATGATTAGTCTTTTCAAAGACTAGCATCTCCCTCTGTTGAGCTCATCTTTCCTGGGACATCAGCCGATCTATCCTCTCTTCCCATCTCTAATCTCTTCTAATTGCATCTGCTCCTCCGTCAGCCAAGATACAGAGTTCCTCCTCCTTAAACAGGAACAGAAAACCACACACAAATACAAGCCCTCCCAGACCCTGCTTCTGCCTTCAAGCTCTAGTCTCCTCTTCTTTCCTTTTCAAGAGGGGACCAGGAAAGGTCCGCTTGCTTGCTTCCTCATGCTTCATTCTCCTCTCAGCCCACAGCAGCCTGCTGCTCTACCACCCGCTCTATCTCACAAGCCTCTCGGGTTTTCCTGCCACACGCTTCTCTCACTAGGTTTTATAGCCACCTCGCCCTTGAGAAAAACTGTGATTGAATTCCATAGGATGACCATTTTGCTGGCATCTCTGGGACTGACCATTAGCACATGGCCCAGAATGTACTCCTTCTGAAGCCATTGACCATCCCATAAGCAAGAAGCATCAGCCAGTGTGCAGCTTAAGTGGAGGGTTTGTGATTTAGGAAGGCATGGAGGAGGCAGCTGCCGGGTACAAGGACTGACAAGGAAGATTGTCATGTGGAGGTGGTAGGGCCAAGGAAAATCCCAGCTGTGCATGGAACGAGGTTTAAGCTCTAAGTCATAGTAGGTGGAAACTAAGGCCATCGGTGTCACTTATAAACACTTGAGAGCCAATCAGTAAAGAAAACTTTATAATTAGTTTGTTAAGGACTAAGAACTAGCATCCATGTGTACTAATCCTATAAACCAGGGGTCTCCAAACTACGGCCCACGGGCCGGATGTGGCCCGTAAGGCCCTCTCATCTGGCCCGTGGAGACCTTTTTATCTGAATAAAATAATATTAAATAAATAATTAAAAACAACATCTATGTTTTGATTCTTTTTTATTTGGACCTCGAGTGTGTAGTTGGCCCCCAAACTGCTGTTTGATAGTTAATGCGGCCCGCGGGCTGAAAAGTTTGGAGACCCCTGCTATAAACCAAAGGTCTATCATGTCACAATACAATCTAGTTTAAAGAAACAAATCCAGGAAAATAGGAGTTAGTTGTGTTAGTCACAGCTTTATCTAAAGTAGCTGTTGCACAAAGTATTCAATAATTTGCCTGTATAAATGCTTTTGAGATTACTATTTACCAGTAATAAAATTTTTTCATGTCAAAATATAACATACTTTGCCCTTCATTATTTAATTATTTAATATTATTATTCAACTTCCTGTTTGAGTGGATGAATCATAACACACAGCACACTGGGAATAATTCAAAACACCAAACTAACTACTTAAAAGCTTATAACCTGACAATTGAGTCAACAGGGCATACCTTGTCTCCAGCACAGACAGCCACAGTGTTAAGCTGACCTGCTTTTAGTGAGACAAGTGGTTGGATTTCTAGTAGCTTCTATTACCTTTTAAAGATTCACTGTCACTCTAACGTGGTATGGTATACATAAAACTATCAATTTTATGCCAGGCTATATCATCTTAATGAGCATAAAAAACTTCTGCATGCACATACTGCCAATACATTTCCAAAAGTCCAAATTTTAACAGGCAGACTAGACAAACTATCAGACAAAAGATCACAAGTTACTTTGGCTAGAGGAAGACAATCTTTTAAAATATCTGGCTCAACATTCTGCTTGCAGGTTTCTACATACACTGCATGCATAGGAGTGTGCATGTGGGTCTATACAGCTTTTCCAGGGTCATGTAGTAACTTAGCAAACATTCTTTGCTAAGTGTAAAACAAGAAAAAGTAGGTCTGCATTTCTGCCAACTCGACGCAAAGCCTCAAGAGTTGCCTGCACGGAGAATCCACGCGGTGTCTGCGGTAGGAAAAATTAATGGTAGGAGGTTGCAGGGCCTTGATGACAGAGGCCCTTGAAGCTTCAGGATGGCATTTTCTCTGGTTGCAGGCCTGTCTGTCAGTGGATTCTGTGGGTATGGAACTGGGTGGCAAGGAGCTATGTCATTTGCTAAAAAAGCCTGATAGAGTGTATCTTCCTCTCCTGCTAAGAGTTGGGGAAATTTTGCACCTAAGGGCCAGTGTAGCAAAGTAGATGTTTCTACTGGGACTAGAATGATAGTTCTGCTCTTGTTGATTAATGTCCTTATCTTGGAGCTCTGTTCCCTACCACCTGACATGTCATCACCTAGACTCCTGAAGTTAAACATTTTCTACACCTTCTACTCTAGCACCAGATGAAGTTCCTATTAATTAAAATAGATATTTTAAGTAATGTTTAAGGAACATCTTGCATTAGTGTGCAACATGGGTTAAAACTGCTCAACCAATACTGATTCGTTATCAACAATGCCCATAGTTTATGTTAGGGTTTACTCTTTGTATTGTACGGTTGTATGAGTTTTGCCGAATGCATAATGTCATGTATCACAATTAGAGAGTATCATAGAAGTTTCACGACCCTAAAAATTCCCCACTCTCTACTTATTCACCCCCACCCCTAATCCTAGCAAATACTGATTTTTTTTTTAACTGTCTCTATAGTTTGTGCATTTTCAGAATGTCATATAGTTGGAATCATACAGTATTTCATCTTTTCTGACTGGTTTCTTTCACTTAGCAATATGCATTAAGGTTTCTCCATGTCTTTTTGTGGCTTGATAGATATTTTCATCACTAATACAATTCCTTTGTATAGAAATACTATTGTTTGTCTATCCATTCACTTACTAAAGGACATCTTGGTTATTTCCAATTTTTGGTAATTAAGAATAAAGCTGCTAAAACACCCATTGAGCAGATTTTTCTTATGGATCTGCCTGTTAATTTTTCAGGCATCAAGGATATAGGTGCAGTCTCGTGAGAGCAGATTTGTAGATACTGTTCATTCTGGGCAACCATAAGATATTCACCTTGGGTTCAATTTTTTTCTCAAAGCTCCTTAAAACCTGTTTGGCTCTCAGCTACCATTTCTGATTGGTAGATAACTTCTACAGATGTATTTTCTGAAGCTAGGTTATTACTAATGGTCAAAAGTTTATTGAGATCCTTCAAGATTGCTGTTATAACTAAATGAGTTTCCTCTGTTGACACCACAGGGGGTTGGCATTTGCCAGAGAGACTTCAAGAAAGGGAGCAATGCCTATCCAGTAAATGTGGCAATTCTGTCTTTGTTCCAGATATGTCAACACTCCTTTCTAGGACTATAAATCCCCAGTGGAAATAAAATTAAAATTTCAGGATGCCACCAGAGCTCAGCAGTTGAGCACTTGCCTTGCAATAGAGAGGTCCAGGGTTCAATTCCCAGCCCCAGTCAGTGCAAAGCCCATATGCTGAACTGTGGCACAACAGGTAACCGCCAAGATGGCACAGCAGCGAAGGTTCTCACCTCCCGTGAGGGAGGCCCCCCTGTTCCAGCTTCTGCCTTGGGCAGCCCCACATCTACCCGTGTGAAATGAAACCATGTCACAACTAATGAAGTACAACTGTGGAGAAGGCTCTGAGCCCTCCTCCTTCTCTCAAAATAATAAAATAATTTTTTTTTAATTACTTAAAATTTCAGATGAAAAGTTATATTTGGATGTTTCTAATATTTCCATAAAAGGATGACTTAAATTGAGATCAGGTGCACTTAGGTTCTTGACATTCGCATTCTGAGATCCACAGCCAAAGGAGGAATATTTTTCTATGTATCTAGAAGGTGCACTGTCTCCTTTCATCTCAGGTTCCAAACCAACAGATGGTTATTGGTTTCATTGCCTGTTTCCAGGAAGTTCCTGGTCCACTATGTTACAAAGATGTTCTTGGCCACATGGAACATTCTGTTGTTCAGTCCCTTACTGCTGATCTCCTGGTTCGTTGTGTTGCTTCAGCTATTTACTTGACTCTGATTCTAAAATTCTAGATGCCAGCCCTTTTTACTTAGAAATACCTGCTTCAATGCATCATGGTACTTGTTGACAGAAAAGCTAGCTTCTTCCATCATGTGGGGATGGAATTTTGAGACCCTGGGTGATTTTTCAGCAGTAAATCTCGTTAGAGTATCTGCGACAGCTGCTTTTTCTGATGCATTCTTCAGAGGTACAGCTGCAGCCAGCCTGACAGAGAAGCGAGCTGCAGAAGTGTGACCAGAATGTTCCCGGGGAGGAAAAAGAATGTTCTTTTCCCCCCATTTTTAATTCCTTCATTTAAAAATCAACATTGTGGGTATATACCCCAAAGAATTACAGGCAAGGGCACATAGCGGCATTTGCACCCCCTTTCATAGCAGCATTATCACAACTGCCCAAGGTGAAGGCAGCTCCTGTCTGTGAATGAATGGACACACAAAGTATGGCGTATACAGGGTATACAGCTGAATCAGTGGAATTCATCAGTGTGAAACAAATGTAAATATAATAAACAATGTAATAAAATGCAAATGAACTATACTGCTTGACTACTTTTGGGCCACAAGTACATACAGTGAAATAATATTCAGACACAAAAAGAAAGGAAACTCTGACACACGCTACAACATGGATGAAACTTGAGGACATTATATGAAGTGAAATAAGTCAGTCACAAAAGGACAAATACTGGATGATTCTATTAATATAAGGCACCTCAAGTAGTCAAATGCATAGAGACAAGAAGTAGAATGGTGGTTGCCGGGAGCAGGGGAAGAGGTAAAAGGGTAGTTATTATTTAATAGGTACAGTTTCAGCTTTGCAAGATGATAAAAGTTCTGGAGATGAAGGATGGTGATGGTTGCACAGCAACGTGAATATACTTAATGCCACTGAACTGTATATTTAAAGTGTCTAAAATGTAAGTTTTATGATATATATATATATATATATATATCACCACAATTTTAAAAATCTTAATACTGCCGTTAATGCAATAATGCTATACAACTAGCACCTTAATCTTAGGTGACCCCAAGTCCTGATTTGCAGGGAACAGTCCCCATTTGTGCTTTTTCCCCAAGGCAATATTAATAGGGGTCCTTTCAGTCTCAAAGGTGTCCCAGATTGAACAATAAGTCACATGGTCATCCTAGATGTATTCCATCCACCACTGCAAAAATCATTGCACTGCCATCTATTAATACATTTGCAAGTGTCTTAACATTCAGAATGTGCCTGCATTTTCTCGAATTTCTCTAATTATAAACTTAATGTCCTACAGCACATTATGGGTTCATATCTTTTTTCTACTTAAGGCAGCACACATTTTTCAGCACACCATTCTGTAGGCCAGAAGTATGGCACGGCATGGCTACGGTTTCTGCTTAGGGCATGACAGGGTTGAAGCCAGCATATGGCCCAGGCTGAGCTGTCAGTCAGAAGCTCTGAGGGATAATCTGCTTCCAGCCCATTCTTGGAATTGAATTCAATTTCTTGGGGCCATAGGAATAAAGTCCCTGCTGTCACCCTTAACATTTTTCAAAGACTACCGATTACTTTCTGAACATTGACCTAAAGCAGTCCTCTTTTCTTACAAACTCATTATTATTTCTTTAAACACTAAAACTATCTAACTTTCCACATGCTCACAAGTAACTCTTCAGGTTCAAGGGAGCAGATAGAAGATACAGTCTTCATTGACAGCTTCTGCCTCTCTTGGCTGCCTTTTTGTCACTGTTTCAAAATATCAGCCGATGTTCTTTGAAGTCAGAAGTATGTTTATGTTTCAGTTAAATACCCCACTTACCTTACCATGGGAAAATGTACCACTTTCTCTGGAAAAGCTACTGTTCTTCATACTTATGATGAGAGTCCCATATTACCAAAACCACGCTTGTCCAACCTGCGGCCCAGGCAGCTTTGAATGTGACCCAACACAAATTTTAAACTTTCTTAAATAAGACCTTACGAAATTCTTTTGTGACTTTTTAAAAACTCATCAGCTATCGTTAGTGTTGGTATATTTTATATGTGGCCCAAGACAATTCTTCTTTTTCCATTTTGGCCCTTGGAAGTCAAAAGGTTGGACACCCCTGCTGCTCATAACCCTTTACTGCTGTCTCCCCCAGACCACCAGCCTCTCAAGGGGAGAACCATATCCCTTTAGCACCTGGCACCAACCACAGTACAAGAGGTCATTACTATCCACCTCTAGAGTCAGTGAACAAACAAATCATTCAATGATGTTGAAATACCAGACTTGCTTGGTTCTCTTCAAATTTTGCTTTAAAAAAATTATAAAATTAGGGGAAAGCCGGGACGGCTCAGCGGGTTGAGCGCTCGCTTTGAGGCCATGAGGACCGAGGATCGAATCCCGGCTCCGGCCCAGGCAGGACCCACGTGCTGAACTGGGGAGTTCCCACAGTTCGGTTCTCTAACTGTCTCTGTCTCTGTCTCTCTCTCTATCTGTCAAAAAGTGAAATAGAAATAACTATGCACTGAAG
>PVKE010019886.1:0-27960 GCA_004027555.1 Craseonycteris thonglongyai | reverse complement strand
GCTCGCTTTGAGGCCATGAGGACCGAGGATCGAATCCCGGCTCCGGCCCAGGCAGGACCCACGTGCTGAACTGGGGAGTTCCCACAGTTTGGTTCTCTGTCTCTGTCTCTGTCTCTCTCTCTATCTGTCAAAAAGTAAAATAGAAATAACTATGCACTGAAGACAAAAAGATAATTTCTCTCTATAAATGTGAAAAGATTAAAAAAAAAAAACAAAAAAAAAAAAACAAAAAGAAGAAAAAATGTTATAGATGGAAAAATTCAACCTGAGAGTAAGAAAACCATTCATACCCAATAATATATCTGAATTTTTATAGTAAATAAAATAATCATACAGCCATTAAAACAATCAAGAGGGTTACATTGCCATATGGAAAAGGTGTTTAGTAAAAATGTATAAAAATAACTTGAACTCTAAGATTAAAATTACAAAAAGTATGAATTTGTATAGATAAAGACTAGAAAATAACATGGGGAAAAAGCAGTAATTTTCTCTTCAAAATTATTTTCTAAAGGTCTTTAAAGCTGGTTACCTTTAAAGGGAAGAAAGGGATGTACATTTTTCATGTTTTCCACATGAGGGTGCTCTACATGTTCTTCCCTACTAACAAACTATAGAAATGATCCCTGAAAGTGTAGGCTTTATAAATTTTTGTAATAAATCACTTACTACAGCATCACTACATTATGGGGGCAATAAATAAAAACAGTAGAAAAGAAAACGTCGCTTAGACCATTATAAAATGCCAGAATTGTAAGGGGAAAATTCCCCCATGTCTCATGCTGAGGTAACAAAGGATGAAATCTGCTCTTTCTTTGTAGACCTGCATGGGTTGTTTCCCTAGTCGTTACACCCGAGTAACTAAGTTGATTAGAATTAACACAAAGTTTTTCTTCTTTTCTCTTATATCTGAGTAATTTACCTGTTCATTAGCATCTATATCCAAAAGCTGCCTCCTAACCTTGCTTTTGTGGGATGTCAGTGCTTCCATGTTTCTAACAGAAGAACTGTTCCCAAGTCCTTTTGTCACACTCTTCAGCTCACCCATGACTGAAGTGAACTCTTCAGTAAATGCTGTCAACCTCTAGTTAAACTAGATGCTTCACTGAATCCCATGAATTCAAAAGCCAGTTGTCTCTCCTTATAGGTAGTACCTGTGGAAGGTATCTCAGTAACCTCAGCAGGAGACATTGATCCTGAATCCCAAAGCCGGAAATTCAAAATAAAACTTGGCTTCCAGCCAAAATGCTAATGTGGCTGACTCCTTTACAAACTGCTGTCCTGGACAGAACGACCTAATTCCTCCTATCCCCTTTCCTACTCTGCAGATCCTGTCTACTGACTGATTGTAATCTCCCAATGGTAATGTCTCCTTTCTCTAGAAACGATTAACACTGAAGCATTATAGCCAAAGTAACATAACATGGGCTTTGCACAGGACTGGGCATATCCAAGACAAATATGACTTACTATATATAGAAAGGCTGAACTTGAACCCAAAGCAGAAAGTTCATAGCAGCCATTGATTTCTATCCAGGATCCATCATTCCTGAGGGCACTTGCTATGCTTTTGCTGTGATTTTGTAATGAAGCCTTTAATAAACTCATAGAATGTGAGAGGTAGAAAGTCCTTGGAAACTGAAGAACAGGAAGATGCACTGGGCAAGAGGTGTTGGTATATGCAAAATATATAGAGTATAGCAGTAACTTGAAAATGGGACAATGTGTTTCAAAGTAATGGAGACTGTGGAAAATAATCCTAGACAATCAATGTGTCCCCCTAGTTAGAATTCACAGTGACCTGTCCAGAGGGAACAAACACTAGCTTCATTCAGCACAAGCTTCAGCTACATCCCTTGGACCTAAACTTTCTGAGTTACTCCATGAACCTTTTAAATATTCACCTTGGACTGCTTTCTCAGCCCTGACCATAGAGTAATTTATGAGCTTCTGGGATTGGGGATTGTTTCCTTCTCAGTACAGTTCTCATTTCAAAAGAGAACTAGAACATGAGAGAATGTTCTGGAGTGATGGAAATGTTCTGTATCGTAATAGGAGTGAGGGTTACATGGCATTTTTCCATGTATCAAAACTGTCCAGTTAAGGTTTGTGCATTTTGACCTGTATAATTTTACCTTAAAAAATGGGGTTTTTTTTTACCTTAAGTCAAGTACAAGGCAGGGAGCAAATAGAGGGAAAGATAAAAAAGAATGGCAGATGTTGGTAACTGAAGTTAGGTGGGTATATAAGAGTTCATCATCCTTTTCTGTTTTACTTTGCTTATTCTTGAAATCTTCCATAATAAAAAGATAAAGTAAGACCAACAGAAAGAACTGGTACAAATCTTAAGCAAACTAGTCTAGAGCTTAACTCTTTGGGATATAAGCAAAACCCTTTAGGAAGAGTAAGGCAGGATAAGGAACGATGAGCCAGAAACAATAGGCAGCATGCTCCTGGCAGTCCCTGACACTCAGATGATACACGGTGGCCTAGAAGGCCCTAAAGGCCCAAGTCCACCATGTCTGTTCCACACAGGGCCAAGAAGCTATCTGCCTGTCCAAGGCACAGGCCTGGACTCCTTCTGGGCAGAGTGCAACAACATACACATTCTAACCCCACATTGATGTATACAACATATAAACATGTTTTCTAATAGAAATTAGAGCATATACAACAAAATTATTTTTTGGACAATTACTATTCTCTTGATAGTTTTGACTCTTAGTGTGTCAATTTTAAAGGACTAGAAATAAAAGGAAAAAATATAATATGAAAAACTTTAATGATTATTTTAAAAAATGAACTACATCAAACCCCTGCCTGCTGAACCACTTTATAAAGTTTCAATGTTTGTATATACCTCACAATGTGTCTGCTTATATTAGGGGAAAGGGACTAGCATCTAGCCGCAGGAAGAAAAAGTGTCAATAAGTAGCAAAGAAAGGGACATTGCTCCTAGAGGCAAATAAAACATTTTTCCTGGTTGAACATCCTCTTACCTTCGTCCCTGATCCAATCGGCCATGAGGGCCCCGAGCAGGAAATCTGTTCAGGTGGCTCAGATGAAGTGTGTGGGATGTTTGGAAGAGACTCAGAGCTGCAGAGGGGAAACATCTGGTGATTCAAAAACCCTAAATATCTGTCCAGCTTCACTGTTCTTTTCTTCCAGTGCACAGAAGTACCCACTTCTATTCATAGAGGAGCAACCTGACACATATCCATTCATCCACAGTACCCCATAAAGCCACATCCCAACATCCACGCCACTGGTACTCACGCTTCTGAGGGAAGAGTGGGGGAATCCGGTGAGGCTGGAAGATCAACTGGGGTTGAGCTCCCAGAATCCCCTGCTTCTGGCCCAGGGCTGCCACATGGAGAAGGGGAGGTGCTGGGGACTTCAGTAAGGGCTGCAGGACAATAACCAGGAGGAAATTCAGGGCATCCCATGGCCGATGTGCTCACTACCTTGGACAGACGCAGCCCCACATCTTCAACAAAAGTGAGGTTCTTGCCCAGCTTTCAGGACACAGGGGCTTCTCTCCCTCCCCTTTCCAGTGCACATTCCGAAGGGAGACAAAATACCTGGTTGGAGAGTGTTTGCACCTTGACAGCATTCCAAGGCACTGCCTGGCCGGGGTTATATGCAGCCTTCACCAGCACCTTCTCACCCAGCTGGGGCAACCGGCCCTTCACCACACTGCCAGCACAGAAGCCAGGAGGCCCAGTCAGGACACAGGCCCTGGCCAAGACACCCTGACTGTCCTACGAGGCCCTTACCATCAAGATTTCTCACACCTTGCATTAAAAACAGCAAAGCAATGGCTTCAGGGAGGGGGGAGGGGATGCCACAAGCATGGTGACAGACCTGAATCCAAAAGGACACCAGCCCCAAACCTACCTGAGCTGAAAAAAGACTTCTTCATCCACAACCCCAAAGTAGTCATGTAAGCTGGTGACGATGCCAGTGAAGACCCGCTGCTTCTCCCCACCCTACAGGAGAAGAGTGCAGTGTGAAACATACACATTCTAACCCCACGTTCGGCCACTGGCATCGCACCTCTATCTACCTCCACAGCTCAGAGCATTGCATCGAAAGTCACGTGGAAGAAAGCATACATGTATAACGGACATAATCTATCAGCGCAGGGGGCGGGGGATCATGCTGGTTCTTGCATCACAAGCTTCTTCTAGGATTTCCAGTTCTTCTTTTATTCCAAGAAGCACCCTAAAGATTTCCCTACAGCCAGAACTTAGGACTCCCAGTCAGAAGTTTCTAGTCATCTCTCTATTGGCCAAGGACAGGAGTGTCAGGAAGGATGAGCGCTGTGATGTAAGAATAAAAGCATCAGGCATCCATGCATGCTGGAGCAGTCCCAAGGGTTGAAACTCACTAGAAAGCATGCCCAACCTACCTGAAGGTGCCTGGCATTTTGGGACAGGTCTGTGGCTACAGGAGGAGTGAGCAAACCAGGAGGAGGACCCAGAAGAGATGTTGAAGCTGCGCCTATGGGGACAGAGAAGCAATCTCCAAGAACTGCACCTAATAGTGCATCTCTAGTGCATCTTAAGCACTAGAGTCAACTAGAGGATAATGCAAACCCAAAGGGCAAAGTGGCTCCAAGCAACTCCCCCACCCAGGAAACTCCAAAAGCCATATTTTTTAAGTCTAACTCCAAAACACAGACTTCCCGGTCAGAGCCCAGGAAGGGATAAAGGTGATCGATCACCTGAGAAGTTGCGTCCCCCTGGAAGTGGGTTGATCCGCTGGCGTTTGAACTGGGACATTGGGAATGCTGTCCTCTTTCAGAGTCTTGGGGGAAAACCTTCAATCAGAGAAACTAAGTTAACAGCTCATTGGGGAATTTCCCATCAATCCCCAAAAAGGAACTAAGGATCTTAAGGAAATGAGGAAAGGGGCAGTGAGAGTGAATGGAGGCAATGGGTGAAGGGAATATGAAGAGTAGCAGAAAATGAAGAAATTACACCGTTCCAGGTTGCCCTCACAATAACCTAGTGGCAGGGGATACTACCTTGCTATTTTAAAGAAAAGCAAACCGAAGCTAAGAAAGGTGAAGCGACTTGTGTGAGGCCACATAACCAGTTAGTGACAACACTGGGACTCATACCCAGGTCTCCCGACAACTTAGCGCTCCTCTCCCTTTGCCACAACACCCCCAGATGGTTGGGGGGTTGGAGAAGGAGCCCCGGAAACACTCATTCATTCTAATCCATTCGCCGAAATGTCAGCGCAAGGCCCGGAAAAATGGAGGAGGGTGCTGCCGGCGCGGAGACCGTGCGGGCCCTCTCCCCGGAAGCCCGGCCCGTCGTTCCCCCGTTGGGGTGGTGGAGAGGTGGCTAGCTGTGTGACCCGGTCGACAGCGAATAGGGCTGAGCGCCGGCTCTCGCGCTCCCGCGCTCCCCAGCCCCTTGCTCCCGCCTCAGCGGCCGCCGGCGTCGAATCTCCAAGGCCTGGCCACGGTCAGGCCACCGTGGGAGGACGGAGGCGCGCGGTTTCTCCTCCTCCCGCCCGCCCCCAGGGCCGAGGCCGTTGCCAGGGAGACGGGACCTGCAGTCCGAGGGGGCTCGGCTTCTTCCGTGCCCCGCGCATCTTTGCTGCCTGGCCCTCCCAGCCCCTGGGTCGGGGGAGGAGCAAGGGGGAAGAGGGGCGGTGGGGCGCCCCTCAACCTACCTGCGGGCCAGGGCCGCAACACCGGGGGACAAAGACACCCGGAACCACCACAGCCGCTACTGCCGCCGCTACCGGAAACGCGACCACTGGTCGGAGGCTGCCACTATCCCGGATATGGTCCCTCCCTCCGTTCCACCGACCTCCCTTCCCCCACGCCGGCCTGCCATCCGGCTCCTACTGGGAGCGGAAGTGCGCCTTCCCCGATGGTATGCGCGTTAGGAAGCCGCGCCTCGGTGTCCTCGCTTAAGTGGCCCGTTAGAAAAATAGGCTTCAGAGAATGGTTCCTTGCCCAAAGACAACTGTAACTGGACCCCAAACATAAGGAAGCACTTACCACCCCCACCTGGCCTCATTTGGGCAGACTCCAAGACTGCAGCCACAAAACAGCCAAACCCTCCTGACCGGAGGAGGTCTGATCAGTAACCATTTCTAGGAGACATTCCTGTGTCTGACTCAAGCCAATGACCCCATCCCCAGCTCTGCCTTTATTGATGATCACCCCCTATCCCCCCCCTCGTGCTCCCCCCCCCCGCCCCAACACACACACCTTCCCTCTCTTCTGGGTACCTGAAGACTAAGTTTTTCCCCCATTCTCAACTAAGCCATGAATGCAACAGGCTATAGTAAAATAAACCACCACAATACTTAGGTAGACTTTTACAAAGAGTTGTCATGGACTTTTCCTTTAGTCCTAACAATGTTTGAGGGGTAAGAAGGTCAGGAGGTCAGGAATTACTGCCCTAACTTTCAGATATGAAACCTGAGACCTCAATGAGATGAGGTGCTCAAAATCTTGCAGCTAATCACTGGCTATTTTAGTCCCCATTAGCAATCTCAGTCCCCCTTCATCCTCTGACCTTCCCATTATCCCTCCAGTCTAGCCTCCCTCTAACACGCCCCCACCCTCCCCGTTCCTATTAATTTAACATTCACAAGGCACTTTGAGATAGTTTAATCTCACTTTATCCTCATATCAAGCCTCTGAGGTAGGTAAGGTAGACATCATTATACCATTTGGGAGATTATGTGGGAAGCTATGGCTCAGACATGTTAAGGGATATTGTCTATGTCTAAAAATGCTAGTTTGGGCCTTTAGTTTCAGCTCTGATGTGTAAAAGCTAGTAAGGAACAAAGCAGCTAAGAATAGACCTTGAAGGTTACTCCACTGTTCCCATGTTTTCCCTAACGCTTCCATTCTTGGTGCAGTCTTCAGGGGCTCTGCTCCATCGGCAAGACTCAATGTAGAAGCAGCCAAGATAGTGCCCTTTCTCTATCCTGGGGCTGCCCATGCAGGTATAAGGAGGAAAGCAAGACTCTAGATCAGTAACTGTCCACTGAGGCATGAAGGTCCATTCCACCCTTCTGCAATTACCTCACCCAGAAGACCAGCCTTTTCTGAATGTGTGATTCAGGAGAGATGGTTGGATCCAGCCAGTTCAGAACAGTGAGTCTCACAGAGATATATATCATTTTGCATATATACACATCGGCACCACACTGGGCCCCAACAGATCACTGTGCCAAACATGCTCCATGGACGCCTGATACATAAGCTAATTCACATTGTCTAAGCCCAGGGATTTCTGGCAGCCAGGGAGGTGTGTGGGTCACACCTGGGGGCTTTTCAGGGAACCAGGGCTTCTCTGCTAGGCTGCTTGCTTAGAGGAGAAAGATTCAGCCCTTGCCTCAGAGAAAAAGGCAAACCTCAGCAGCTTTCCCTGGCAGTGCTCAGAAAGAGCAACAGGGCAAAGGGCAAGGAAGAAGACTTCACTGCACACCCCTCTACTCAGGGTCACATCTCTGCACCAGGTCTCAGCAGACGGAAAGGTTCTTTGCTCGTTGCTTCTTCACCACTAATGATGGCATAAAGGTCTTCCGAAGGGATCTTTCAGTGAGGTCCCTTGACTCAGTCCTATGAAAAAGGAACGGTGGCCTTAGGCTAGGAGGAGGAAACAAAGGTAATAATGGCCCCCAGAGTGAATCAAATATTGTTTATCTGCTGTCAGGAGCCTGGGGATAGTAACTGGCATGGTGTTCCTCCCCCGTGAAGTATGTTCAGTATAACCCTCCATCATCCACCGTGGAATCCTTCACCTGTGCCCCTACCTTGCTTGCCCAGCAAACCTGGGGAGGTGGCCTAAGTTTCAACTTTGAGGGGTGAGGATTTGCTGGGCCGGCATGAGGAGATTTCCCATATTCTGGTTCTGGTTCTGCTACTGACTCACCATCGAGCCTCAGGAAAGTGGCTTCCCTCCCCAGCCCAGTCCCCAGCTTCCTCATCTGAAACGGGGAGCTTTAACTACATTGTTTCTTCCAGCACCGTCTCCAAGACTGTCTCTGTCACTCAGATTCCACAGGAACAACGAGAACAACCGGAAGTACCTTCTCAACATCCTGGCTCATCGGGCTCCTCCCTCTGCCCTAACTGGACTAGGCCACAGGACTCACCTGCAGACAGCGCCATCAGGAGGGGCAGGGGCCTCAAGGTGTCGAGGGCTCTTCCAGCGGATCCGGCTGAGCAGGACCTTGACCTTGTTCCAGTGGGAGAGATCCTGCTAAGCAGAGGGTGAGGTGGTCACCACAGAGCCAGGAGAAGTCACCTGCTCCAAACAGGTGACTCTCATTTTCCCAGAGTTTCTGGCCTTCGGGGTATCCACATATGGCGACCACATGCCACCCCTCCCCACCACATCCTATCACCTGCCCCACACATATCCCTCACCTACCTTGTGACCCTGAGAGGATCGAAAGGCATGATGAGCTGGCTCTGTTGGGGCTTCTGACAGCCGGGAAGGGTTGGCACTGGTCACCTCTACCTTTTGGACTGAAGCTCTTTTTGCCCCTTCAGAGAGAGAATCAGGTTACCCAGGAACAGGAACAGGAACACACCCACCGAGCCCCAGGGCTCAGGGGGTCTGCCTCTGGGGGGCCCCCTGGCAGGCAGGACACAGAGGGAGACACAGCTGTCCCTCACCTGTCTCTGTTGTCCGGCTGAGCAGCTCCCATGACCCATGCACCTCACTGCCTGGCGCATGAGTGGGTAGAGGTGAAGGGGCCACCTCCTCCTCCTCTACAGGATCCTGAGCACAAGAGAGAAGGGTACTCGGGGCCTGACTAGAGGAAAGGGTCTGAAGGAAGTCCTGGTACCAGGGGACCCGCCCCCACTCACCTGCCCACCCGCTGGCCTGACCAGCCCACTGCTCACTCACCCCAGGGGGCCTCTGAGTCTGCAGCTGCAGGTGGAGCTGCTGGAGCCTTGCCATCTGCTCCAGCACTAGGCAGAGGTGTTCCAGGTAGCGAAGGCCTTGCCCTGGGAGGCAGGCCCAGGCTTCAGGCCCCAATCCCCCGACCTGTGGGACAGAGTAAAGTCAGGGAGACTTGAACTTACCTAGGTGGCCAGCAGGTGAAAACAGACTGGGCAGGGAGAGGAGGACCACACACCCAGCTGCCTTTCCCATGCCCAGCCGACCATGGTGCCAGGCGGATCCCGCACCTGCCCACCTCCACACAGCTGGGAGTGGGGCGAGGCAAGGAGCTGTGACACAACCCATCCATTAGCGACAGGCATGCCCCACCCCGAGAGAGCTCCAGGGAGAACTAGTTGGGGGTGGGGGCTCTAGCCCCTTCGAGAAAGGGCCATCTCCATCCCACTCTTCGCCCAGCCTGAGAGCTGGCACTCACCACCTCCGCTTCCTCCAGGCCCGCTTCTCTCAGCTCTGCCTTGGTGGTCATCAGGTCCCCTGCTCCAAACAGGGGCCTTTCACACGCAGACTTGCTTGGCGGCTCTGGGGAGTGGTGTTGTGACAAGCTGGCAGGGGAAGTCGGCAGCCGGCGGGACCTCGCCAGCACCTGCTCCAGCTTCCGGCTGGCCAGGAGCCGGTCTACGTGGGCAGGAGGCTCCACGGGCAGGGACAGGGGCTTCGGGCTCCCCACGGTCTCAAAATCCAGAGAGTCCTGAGAAAGGCCCAGCGAGGTGGCCAGGGGGCTGTCCCCAACGGCCATCTCCACTCCGGAGTCCTGGGAGGCCAGTTTGAGAAGCGGCACTTGCGTCCGGAGACCTCTCAGCTCACCATCTCCCTTCCAGGGGTCCGGTGAGCACTCCTGAGCGGTGTCCGGGATCCGTCTGTAGGTGCTGGTCACCCCGGGCACCACACAGCCGCAGCCGCGAGCCGCTTCCTCACCAGCGCCACCTACAAGGAGAGTCAGTATCAGGCTGGGCAGGCTGCCCCCACCGCCCCCAACATTCCTGGCAGCTGAAAGCATTCCCCAGGGAGGAGTGTCCTGGGCCAGAGGTGAAGGGAGGAGCCTGGACAGCCACAGCCCCTCCCTGATCTCGCTCCAGCCCCACCTGAGATGTGGGCTGGGGTTCCCTTTACGACAGTAATTGTTAGTGGTCACAACCCAAGTATGGGCTGTACGGCAGGCACAGCCTTGCAAGTCCCATTCATCCGCTGCTCCGAAGGCCTAGCTTCCTTTAAGAGGGTTGGCGCTTTCTTCCTGGAAGTCCTTGCGCTCCTGCCCCTCGGGTCTGCCTAAGACCCTCAGGTCATAAGTGGGGCGCCACAGGGAGAGAGTATGGCTGGGCACCCCGCCTCAGGAAGGGCACCAACGGCAGAGGGGAGCCTGGGTTCCAAGCTGGCATCGGGATGCTACATGAAGTCTCCTGGGCTTCCTGGGGGGAGGGTCATCTCAAATAACAGCTACAACCATTCGGGGGCTTCTGTTCTTTGACGTGAGAAATAGTGACGGTTTGGTGGAGAGTTGAAAAGAAAACTCCTTAAACGGAAGAAAGGGAACTAACTGGGTGGGTAGGCGACGCAGCGTTGTTGCATTGACCTGCCACCTCCGCGCCAGTCCTCCTACCAGCTGTGTGCTCCAGTTGCAATGACGCAGAAACTGAGGCCGGAGAGGGTGGGGGGCTGCCCGGCTCCCCAGCCAGCCACGCGGGGAGCCGGTGCCAAGCCAGGCGCCCTGGCCAAGGAGGTGGGCCGGGAAGCGCACGCCTGCGCAGCGGCCTTGGGAAGTGGTCCGCCGCCGCCCATGGGGCTTCGGCCAGGGCAGGGGCCAGCGGAGAAGCATCCAGATCGGGAATTAGGGGGAGGTGGGATGGAGGTGGTGGCGGGTTTAACGCTCAAACCCAGAGGGTCTCCAGGTGCAATCGCGGTCGCCCCACACCTCTAAAGGGAGTGCGCGAGGTGGGCGCGGCGACGTCGGGCGCCACGGGCGGGTGTGCGCGGTGGGGCTGGGCGCAGACCGGGGCCCGCGCGCCAGAGTCGGCTCCAAGGCGGAGACCCAGCCGGACGGGGAGTGGGACACTCACCCCAGCGGCCGAGCGGCTCCACGGCGAAGACGCGCCGCCGGCCCAGCATGGCCCCTCTCCGCCCCGACAGCTGCAGCCACACCGGGCGCGGTCGTGGGGACGGCTTCGCGGGAGCGTCGGGACCCCCGGGCTGCGGCTTCCCGCCCCCGCCACTCCCAGCGGGGAGAGGGGTGGGATGCGGCGGGGGAGGGGCGCAGGTGGGATGGGGCGGGGCTGCACGCGGGGCCACGCGCCGCTGGGTGGGGATCAAGGCTGGGGTCCGCCTCCTGCGGACCCGGGTCCTCTGTCCTGCCGCCCGGGGCAGCCCCGAGCTCCAGCCGCGGCCCCTGGAGCGGAGCCCCCGCCCCCAGCTCACATGCCCCGGCTGCCTTCGTGCCGCCCGGATGGAGCCGGCGGGCGGGGAGCGGACCGGCCCGCGGAAGGAAATGGAGGCCCACGTGCTGGCTGCGGGAAGGGCGCTGGGCAGGACGCACCGGTCCCTGCGCTTCCAGCTGGGAGCCTGGGGACACTCCCAACGCCTCTCAGAAACTGGCGCGATAAAAGGGGGAATGACTTCCACCCAGAGGGAAATCTTCTCCAACAGCTGCAGAGCACCTCGTGCCCCGCGCTAGCTCGGACTCTCCGCCTCGTCCTGAGTTCCCTGCAACTGGGGGTTGGGTGGGACTTCAGGACGGAGGAAGAAGTGAGCCTGGGGGCAGGGGAGGAGCCTGGTGGCGGTGCCCGTGTAAAGGCTGCCCTGTCCCCTTTGGCCCCTGGGATCCACCGCACCCCCTCCACCTCACGCCCGAAAAAGGGGCTGTTGAAAGTGAGCCGGGCTGGTGGCTTCTACGGAAGTCGCATACTCCTGAGGAAGGTGACGAGCAGGAGCCAAATCCCCTGGAGGCAGATGAAGGAGCTGGTGGACGTGCAAACCTGCACCTGAGCTTCTGGGGGAGGGGCTGGCTGAGCAGTTGGCAGGAAGTGGCTGTTAACTGGGGGGGAGGGGGGCAGAAGTCAGGCCGTCCCTTCTGTTCCTTGCTCCTTCCTACCCTTCCTCAAACACCCTAAGCAGGAGCCTCCATCAGAGAACCGCAAGCTACAAGATTGTAATTTTATAAGATGGGGAAATTGAGGCATACAGCCACGCCCGGGAAGGAAGAATGAGAGCCAAATGCCTGAATTGCCTGCCAATTCTTAACATCTTGATTTTCAAGCCAAGCCCTTCACTAGCCATGGGTCCTCTTGGTTGCCCCCTCACTGGCCCTGTCCTGCTGGACAGCACCCCCACCCCCATTTCCCTCTTCCAGATACAGAAAGGGAAGTAGGACAGGGACTGGCAGGAACAGCTTTATGCAAGTTCACCAGGATATGTGGTAGCAACCCCCCAAGGCCCTCCTGAGGTAGGAGGGTAGGAGGGCTGGTGAGTCCAGTGGATTCCTCTCTGCAAAGTGGGAGTGTGGGGAGGGGCAGGGAGGGAACCTTTGCCAGATCTTGCCCTGAATTTGGAGAATGTAGGGCCAGATTCCAGGCAGCAGTCTCCTTGGTGACTCTGGGGCAGGAATGCATCTGGAACAGGAAGCCAGCCAGCAGGAATGCAGTGTTCAGCACAAGGCTTTGTGTGGTTTCAAAAGAAGCCCCCTCCCCCCCCCACACACACGTATACCCCCCTCCAGGCCATGTTCCCCTCCATGCAGATAAGCCAGAGCCCTCATGGTGATCAGGATACCTCCTGGGGGGTGGGGGGGCGCACACTTCCCTCTTGTCTGCCTTTTGCTGTCCTGACTGGCAGCCCTGAGCCAGCAGCTGGGCAAGTCTTCACCACCTGCAGGGCTGTGTGGTCTCATGGGCACCTCTACAGTCAGTCTCCTTCCCCCTGAATACTGCAGAAGGGGAATCATCTCCCTTTGAGTGATGTTTGAAGCAATGGGAGGGGCACCACAGCCCCCTCCTCGCTGCCCACCTGAGGGTGAGCAGCTATAGTGAGTTCCTGAGACATGAGGTGGCCTGAGCAGAGCCATCCCTCAGGCTGAGGCCAGGGGTGGCCAGCATGCTGCCCCTCCACCTCCATCGGGGACGTCACAGCTTCAGGAAGTGCATTTCCTGCAAGCTCAGCACTGGGACCACAAGCAAAGCCAAGAGCCTGAGAGCAGCTTCTGCCAGAAGAGAGGTGGCTGGGAGCCATGGTGCCCTCCTCTGTGGTCTAAAAAGCTGCCTCGTGATGGAGGGGCAAGAGCATCCCCACCCTGGGCAAGCCAGAGTCCCAGAACTCGGGCTCTAGGTACCATCCCTGGTCCCCTCCCTTCCCTGACCGGCTAGGAGTGGTTGGACCAGTTCCTCATCTTCCCTGTCCTTGGTTTCTTTATAGACAAGGATAACAATACCTACCCAATTGTGAGGATTAGAGTTTAAAAGCACTTAAAACGCCCCTGGCACTTTAGAATGATCAAGCCGGGGAACTTCAGAAAGTCACTTTCTCATCTCTAACCGAAGGGGGCTGGCTGTATGTGTATTAAGATGCTCTCTCGTGACATGTCTAACTCAAATCTATCATTATTTCTGAACTTATTCCCCAAAATGCAGGGGAAACAAATTTTTAAAGGCACTCTACTGGACAAACTGCAGTTGCATAATTGGGTGACCTCCCCCACCCCATGTCCCGTTCACAGGGCCTGGGGAGATCAAGGATGGCCCCAGCCTTCTCTGCTAACGAACAGGTTTGGCTGATAACTCCATCTTCCCAAGAAGCTCACTCCCAAGCCCAGGCTGGCTGTGTGGCTGCAGAGAACTCTGGAGCTGAAACCCTCGAGGCCCCTGGGAGGAGAGCTAGCTGCCACAACGAGAAAAGGGGGTTTTAGCTTTGAACCCCCTTGAAAGCTGTTTCAAGAGGCATTGGACAACTCACTCATGGGCATACCCATTTCACAAGGGCCTCAATTCCCCATTTGTTCTCCACTCGGGGCAAGAGAGCTGGCCCAGCCAGGTTTGTTAGCAGCAGGGATCCTACCCCATTAATATTCCAACCCACCCTTTCCAACATGTCACTTCCATGCTTAAAATGTTCAGTGTCCCCAGAACCTCAAGGTGAAGTTCAACCCATTTTTCCCGGCATTCAAGGCTTCCACCTCTCCTTATCTCGGTATCCCCTCCAACCACTGCCCTAAACTGAGCATCCCATTTGTACTCACCCCCATCACTCAACATTTCTCTCCTCCACCCGACCGAGTCTTGTTTGTTTTTTCCACACAGATGGCCCTTGCCCTGAACTCACAGGTGCACCTGTGTTCCACATTGCCACGTAGCATCACTTTATTCATACCAGCTCAATCACTGCCACTTGGCTATTCTCTTCAGGAAAGCAAGAAAAGTTTTTGCTAGATCTCTCTGTATTCCCACTGCGCAAGGACTCAAGTGTTTCCAGAGGACTGAATTCTTTTGTGAGCGTTCTCTCTTGCTGGGGGCGGCGTCTGACACTAGGTGGCGCCAAGGAGGCTCTCCCCTTGCAGACCAGACGTTCTGGCCTGACTTGTGCCTGAGCCACCCAAAGCCTTGATCTTTTCTGTGGAAATAAAGGCAGCCATCCAGGCAAAAGGTGAGACAGTTATATCAAGGTGGAAATTATGTCAACAGGTGCCTGAGGAGGCAACACAGTGTCTGCCAAGATTCCTTCCAAAAGGAGCCAGATAGTACAAAGCACCCTCTGAAGCCCTGCTTTGATCTTTTCTGTGAAAATAAAGCTGAAGCTGCCACCCATCCATCAGGCTGACTGGGGTGCCCGGTGAGTCTGGAGCACCCAGCAGCACCCATGCACCTTTCTGGGATTAGGATGGAGGGTGAGTGAATCGAGCCAAAAAAATCCGGCTGGGGACCCCTGCCTCTGCCTTGACTCGTACATAGTCCCAAGGCAGGCACCTCCAGCGCTGGCCATGCATTGTTTTCTTTTATTTTTTCAGTCATTTCATCAATGAAGCTGGCAGGGCCTCCCAGGGGAGTGGTAGGCAGACCAACTCTGACTCACTGTGGTGAGGCCCTCGGTGGGTGGTGGGCCCTCAGGGTGGGGGCTCTGCTGGGTGGTCCCCACCACCAAGGCTACCCTGCAACCCTGTCCCAAGTCATTTCTGGTGATTATCTCTCTCACGTGGGTGCAGACAACTTTGTTGAGTGAAGGAGGTGCTCTGGATGTTACCCCTCTGCTGCCCACCCTCGGGAGCGGCCAGCAGGGCTGGCAGGGTCCACACCAAGTCGAGCAAGGGGCACAGAGGGCTCTAGCCAAGGGATGGTCACGGAGATCGGTTATCTCCAGTGTCCCCACTGCCTTCCCTCCAGCCTCTCTTCCCTGCCCCCAGCTCCCAGTGAGAAACTCTGGGTCCCTGAAGTACCAGGGACCACCCCAGTAAAACAGACATCTTTACAAAAGGGTCCAGGCTAAAAGCAGCAGCTTCTTCAGTGGGGGTGTCACGTGGCAAAGTACCTGGTAGGGCGGGGTTTGAGGCGGGAAATAAGAGGGAGAAAATATGTAAATAAAGCCTCCCTACCCAGTGGTAGGGGGCAGCTCATCTCCCGTGGAAGGGGCAGGAAAGGACAGGAAAAGAGGGGCAGCTATTTATTTTGGTCATATATATATTTATCGAGCTCACGTAGAGGAAACTTTACACACCGAATACCTTTCGCCTCGGGGCACCCCCTCTCCTAGATACTAATCTCCATGACCCAACTTGCTTCACCCCCGTGGCACAAAGATGTCCGATGCAGAGCCCGCCTCAGACGTGGGTGCAGGGCCTGCCCTGCAGGGGGAAGCGACAGTCCCCGGCAAAGGCCTGGGAAGACGGGCCCCAGCCGCTGGCCTCACCCAGCGAGGAGGAAGGGGCCCCACCACCCGCCGTCGCCCTTCCATGCCAACTTGCTATGGCATAGCCTGGGCTCGGAGGTGCCCGCAGAGTCACGTGCGGGCTGAGTCCCGCGGGCGCTCAGTGAGCCTGGGAGTTGACAGCAGGGGGCGCCGAGTAGCGCTGGCGGGCGTGCTTCTCGCAGTACAGCTCGTCCCCCACCCAGAAGTGCCCGCGCATCTTCAGGTTCAGCCCGCAGTCGGCGCAGGTATAGCAGCCCGGGTGGCGGTACCGCCCGTCCTGGATGCGCACAGCGTGGTTCCTGCGGACAGAGGCGGGAGGGCCGGTAGCCTGGGGGTGGGGAACCGCGGCAGCAAGCAAGATGCCTCCCCTTCCCACTCCCCCAGAGGGGGCACCTGGGAAGACCCCCAAATCTCAGACGCTGACTCTCGTGTCAATAACCCTCCATCTCCCAGCCCCAGGACCCCTAACCCCCCACCCGCCAGAGTCATTCATTCCTGCCCCACAAGAGGCGGATAAACTCCATCCTGAATCTTTTGGATGGTTAATGGAGCAGAGGTTCTCAAAGGGTGGTCCCAGGTGCCAGGACCAGCAGCATCACATTACCTGGGGACAAGCTAGAAACGTGAAATCTGGGTCCAGGGACCTCCCGGGTAGGAAACTCTGGGGGCGAGGCCAGGGGTGCTCTAATAAGCCCCGGGCTCAACCGCTGCTCTGAGAAGCACAGTGTAGTACCTGTTCCTGGTGTCGCTGCCACAGGCTGGGGAGTATCCCATTCTGCAGACGAACCACCAAGGCCCCAGGAGGTTAAGGACTTTGCCCAGAGAGTCGTCTGACCCTCCACACTGTGCAGTAAGAATTTTTCCCAGGGGAGGGGGGGAGGTTCAGCAATTTCCCCAACAATGTGGCTGCATGATAATGCCACCCACTGAGAAAAATGAGCCTACCTCTGGAAAACATCGTTCCAGAGGGGAGTGTGGGAAGGGTAAGAGCAAGATTTTCCAGAAGGCCCCTGACCTAGAGGCAGATCTCCAGAGGCTAGGAGATCATTGGAGAGATAGCAGCGCAGTAGCAAGTCTTACTCCTCGGGGGAGGGCGAAAAGAAATCAGGGAGGGGGAGGGGGAGCAGGCAGAAGCCTGTGCAGGTGTTCTATGTAGACTGACAGTGACCTGTGGGACCCCTCACAGATCCACCGGGGCAATGCGCCCTCCAGGGGCCCCGGCTGGTTGCTCTATGCAGGCCCCTCTGCAGAGCACCCTGTGCCCTATCCCCAACCCTGCCTCCCAGGTTGCCAACACTCACGCAATGCTGGTGCTGCACTTCTCACACGTGTGGAGCTTGGGTGGGGTGGCCAGGGCCCTGGAGGTGGGCAGGGAGACCTGGGGGCTCAGTGAGCTGGGCAGAAAGGCAGGTGTGCCACCTGGGAGGGGGAGGGGCAGACAGACACATCAGAGCTGGTCCACCGCAGCAGCCTCCAAGCTCTGTTTATGTACACACACCCCACCTGCCCCAACACGCTCCGAGGACACTCACAGGACCAGGCGCACTTACAGGTGAGCCTGGTCACAACGGGGGGAATGGAGGGAGGAAGGGACGGCTTCCTGCCTCCGGTGAGGCTGATTTAGCCCCAGCGAAAGCAACAACCTGCGGGGCGTCTGTACTCAGTGTCTGACACGGCAGGCCAAGCAGATGTCTCTTCTTACGTGGCCCAGTCATGATGATATTAATAGACGCTAATAATAGGTCATAACAGCACCATGACACCTTTGTAGTTTTCAAAGGGCTTTTCTGTGTATTATTGCATCTGAGCCTGGGACCACATTCAGATGAAGCTCAGATGTTACAGGGCAGGTACTGGCCCCGTTTGGAGCTGACACCAAGACTCCAGGGGTGATGTCACCACCCATCTGCACTCCCCTGGTCCCACCACCTCCCCTTGGTCCCCTCCAGGGTCATGATGGACAAGACTGGCTCTACCCCCTGCCTCTGTGAACACTCCTAGGAGACACATCCCAGAGTTGAAACCAGCCACCAGGTTCTGGTGATGCTGCCGCTCACATATTTCTCCTGACCATCCCATCCTCTTGTATGCTGATGCCACTGACCAGGCCAGGCCCTCCCCATGGACTAGGGCAGTACCCCCCACGTCCTCGGGAGCTCAGCAGGCCTGCCAGCCCCTGAACACAGAGGCCCTGAGCAGCCCCCCTCTCCACACTTGGCACATGGCTGGCCCATCCACGGGCACAGTAAACGTGTGCCTAGGCCCGTAGCGTCTGCACTCCTCACTGCGGCATCTCAGGCACTGCCTGGCATCCTTTAACCAGTCCTCCTGGGTTGGGCGCCTCCTAAGCCTGGCACGTGAGGCCTCCCAGCTGGGACTTAACCTCCACGGCCGCCCTCCCTGATGTCAGACCCGCTCGTCTGGGCTCCCACACCGAAGGCCCGCAGGCGGCTGGCCTGCACATTCCAGCTCCCTGCTACCACCTGAAGGCCATTCGTTAAAGGTTTCATCTTTCATCAAGGGTCACTTCAAATCCCTCTTCCTTCATGAAGAAGCTCCCACCAGCGGCCTCTCTTGTTCCCTTGGCATGTTACTGATCCCACCCAGCACCCTGGGACACCCCTGGTGAGCAAGCCCCTTCAGTACGGGCCTGGGGCTTCTGGCAGCCAGTGCCCCTCAGTGCCTCTCCCAAGATGAGTTTTTAAGAAATTCTAGGGGAAGCTGGGATGGCTCAGTGGGTTGAGCGCTCACTTTGCAGTACCGGGGACTGAGGGTCGAATCCCGGCCCCGGCCCGTGCGGAACCATATGCTGAGCTGGGAGCTCCCCCAGTTCAGTTCTCTCTCTGTCTCTGTATCTCTCTCTCTCTCTCTCTCTCTCTCTCTCTTTCTCTCTCTCTCTCTGTCAAAATAAATAAATAAATAAAAATATATTAAAGAAATTCTAGCGCCATAACCTGTCCACTAAGGGTCCCCGGGGTCTCCTGGAGAGCCTCCTTCCCTCCCCGAGCCCCCAGGGCCTCACCTCTCTCCTCAGCCTCCAGGGCTTCCTGCAAGAGCCGAAAGGAGCTGGACTGGCGGGGGGCCAAGCCCCCCTCCCGATTTTCCTGCAGCATCTTGAAGACTTCGGAGTCCTCCCGCAGAATCTGGCTCCCCGCTTCTGACTCCACACTGCGGGGATGGGAGGCAGCCGGGGGTAAGGGTCCGCTCTGGGTGTTAGGAAGAGCACGGGGACAGCGAATGGGTGTCCCAGGGGAAAGGGTTCAGGGGTCAGAGGAAAGCCACCTGGGCTTAGCGAGGTGGGGACCCCTCCTCTCTCTCTCCAGGAAGCCTGTCTCCTGCCCCTCCCAGCCCTCCAGGATCCCACCTCACCCTCTGGACCCTCTAGTACCTGAATCTGGGACTGGAGGCCCGGGGGCCCGGGGATGGTGGCAGCACCCGCACGGCTGAGTCGCCAGCGCGGCTGAGGCCGGCCTGTGGGGGGAGAGGCACCAGGGGAGGAGTCAGCACCGGGCCTGTGGCCAGCACACCCTTTGGGTCGCCAAGGCCAGCCGTTCCCAGGCCCAACACCAGAGGGCTCCCGGCCCTCGCTGACCAGTGGGCACCCCCTCCCCCGTGAGAGGCCATCACCAGGACCCTGTCCTCAGGGCCAGGGCCCCCGGGACTGCTCCTGCTGGGTCCCAGGGGGGCGGGAGGCAGCACCCAGTTCTGCAAGGGGACGGGGCGAGAGGCAGCAGGGAGACAGGTGGGTGACAACCAGCTAAGTTCAGACACAATGCAAATTCCTCAGGCCATGTGTTTGGAAAGACATGGCATGTTGGGGCCTGACTCCTCGACAGAACAAGCAGAGAAGCCAACCCTTCTGCCTGGAGGAAGAGACAACATAAAGGGCGCAGAGAAGGGGCCAAGAGCCCTCGGGGAGCCAGGGCCCCAGGCGGCACAAATGACTTCTCTCCCACGCGTGCTGGTTCTGTCCTAAGCGGGCTCCGGGCTGACCAGCCTCACGACCACCCTGGGAGGTCTGGTCGCGCCTCCTGCAGCCTTGGGGAGCCGGGCCCCTCCCGGTGTGTGCCGTCGGGGCTCTCGGCCCGTTGCCCTGCTTCCTGGCCTGGGCACCCTCCCCCGCTCTGCCCCCTTAGAGGACAGCCTGAGACCACCAGGCACCATGGTGATGAGGGCACCGTGTCCCGGAAAGCCGACCTCCCTCGATTTTAAAATTCAAAGTCGGGAACAACTTATGAGGTCAAATGAAAAAGGCTGCCCGAGTTCTTAAGCTGAGAGGGCAACGTCAGAGCCTTGAGAGGACAGCCCGCGGCCCGCAGCAGCCCGCACGCCTCTGCTCTTCGCTCTTTGGGAACACATTCTACAGGTGAGGAGACGGAGGGCTGGGAGGCCAAAGCAGCTGGTCCGAGCCTCTCTGGGCGTCCACACCCGGGCTTCCGGGTGCCCCGCCGGTGCTGTGTGGTCACCTCACACAGTGAGGAAACCCCCTCAGGAATGACAGCTACTCAAGAACGATGTCCCGGTGGGGTAGGGGAGTCGGGAGGGGGCGTCAAATACACGGTGATGGAAGGAGAGCGGACTCTGGGTGGTGAGCACATAATGCAACACCTACGATGTCATGTAGATTTGTACACCTGGAGCCTACGTAATTGTTACCAACCAATGTCACCCCAATACACTCAACAATTAAAAACAAGAAAAGAACGATGCCTCATCTGGCAGTCCCAGCGTGTGCCCGGCACCGGGGTCCTGGTCCACAGGGACCGAGGGCTGGAACCTGGTCCAGGTCCCTTCGAAAGCCAAGTCCTGGTGCCAGCCGGAGGGAGAGGCCCTGCTCACTTCACACCTGCTCCGGGAGGCTTCCGCCTACCTGGAGGGGGCAAACCTCCAGAAGGGCACCACGGGGCTGGTGACGTCCTGTGCCTGGGGCTCCGTGCAGCCTGAGCCCGTTCAGGAGCCAGCAGCAAGACCAGGGGCACCTCGTCTACAGTGACCTCTGCCCCCTTGCGGGTGGACAGGACCCCAAGTCCCTTCTTGGCAGTAGCTCAGCCTTCACAGAGGGGACCTTTCGTCTCCGAGTCCAGGAAGCCTGCTCACCTGCCCATCAGGAGCCGTCTGTCTACGACCTCTCTCAAAACATGTTCGGGGGGGAAACACAAGATGCTCATCAGTGAGTGGCAGGGGAGGGAGGAGGCCAGGGGAATTCTGCAGTTAAGCTAGTTCAGGAAATGAATCCAATGAAGCGTGTTTCTTCCTCACAGGACGGCTTAGAGCCTTTGAGATGCTAAAGTGCACAGGGACTCCCACGAGGAAGCTGTGGGGCCCTGTGACTCCCACACTGTCTGACCCGTAGCCTCACTCGTCAACCAGAATGCAAGTCTCGTTGGGTTAGGAGTCCTCTCTGTGACTCCACCACTGCAATGCCAGAGCCTAGAAGGGTGCCTGACACAAAGCAGCTGCTCGACAAATATTTGTTGAAGAAATGACCAGGGGCCTTGTGCCAAAGAAGGGAACACAGAGCGTGGGGAGGGGGCTCACTCAGGTCACCCAGGGGGGGTGGGACTAACCCTCTCCTGCCACCCAGCCCAGGGCTCAGGTGGTCCTCAAATCTTTGCATGCACCTGGTCCCGGGGGGCTCCTTAAGACAGATGGGTGCCCCCAGCCCACGCCTCACCCCTGTGTCTGATTCAGTAGACCCAGGCTGGAGCCTGAGAACTTGCCTTTCTTACAGGTTCCAAGGTATTGCTGCCAGTTGGAGAGACACCCCCTGTACCTCCTGCACGTCCCCTTTGCCCAAGTTGGGGATACCACAGGAAGGAGGCCAGGACAGGTGGCTCGTCTCCCGCCGTGCCTTAGGACAAGCTCACTCCTGGCTGGTCTCAGCCAAAAGCTCTCTAGGAGGAGCCCCCCCGAGGCCCAAACACACAGGCCTGGCTCGGACCACTGCTTCCTCCCAGCCCCCCTTCAGCCTCTAATTTAAACCCTACCCGGTCCCACATCCTGATCCTCCAGCAAAATTCCTGACAAAGCCTTCTCTGGCCACCCCAGCCTACACTCATGTCTCCTCCCAGAAGGCCTCCTGATTTCATCATTAAGACCACACTGTTTGGTGCTTAATTGTTCCAACTATGTTTCGCATGTTTCTCTTATCTCCAGAGCTACATTAAATTGCTTAAAGTCAGGGATCTCATAGACTAGATCTCTATGCCCACATTGCCTGGCAGGCCACTAGGCAGGCCCACAGAAGGTCACCAGGAAGCCCCCAGCACACCCCACTCCTTCCTTCCCCGGAGCCCCCGTTTCTAGCACCCTCCCCCAGCCATCTCCAAAGGCTCTGCTCTCTGGAATGTAGAATCATCCAGAGGTAGGAGTCCAGCAGCTGGGCCTCATCCCCTTCACCCCAAAGGCTAGACGTGCCCTCCCAACTCTGCCCCCCGCAGCTGGGGCCCAGAGCTGCTGGCGGCCTCACTCCCTTGCCTCCCACCCCTGCCCTTAGAAAGTAGCAATACCTCCAGGGGGGCTAGGCTGTCACTAGTGGCGTGGGGGAGGGTCCAGGGGAGAAGGGCAGGCTGGGGGCAGACACAGAGCAGGCCAAGTGCAACTTGAGGCAGAACCACAGCCCTGCCAGGGGTTCCCTGTGCTGGGCCAGAGGAGGAAGAGGGGGATGGGGTGGGGGAGTCAGGGCTGGAATGGGGAGGAATGTGTTCAAGAGATGCAGCCAGAGCCAAAGGGAACCATCCCAACAACAGCAGCACAACTATGTCAGCCCTGACCCAAAAGAAACACTCAGCGGGGAGGAAGCCAGCAGGAAGTGGGGAGGTGGCAGTGAGTGGGAGTGAGGAGGCGGAAGGCCACCTGGGACCCGCCAGCCGGGACACCCGGCCAGTGCGACCCACCAGCAGACAAGATGGCCTCCTGGCTCAGGAGAGGGGCGTGCCTGCCGCTAGGCCATGGAGGTGCCAGCCGCCCCATGGGCACAGTGGGCACCCAGTGGGCATGGGAGGTTCTCGCCTTCCCCCAGTTCCTCACCTGCCAGCTTCCGGGGTGGCCCACATAGGACAGGCGGTCAGCAGCAGTGAGTCCTAGGGGCTGTGACAGGCTCTGGAAACTGAACGGGGGAAATGCACGGTGTGTGTGCAGCAGGTCCGCCCACCTACCCTGCCTCAGGGAAGCAGAGGGTGTCCCCGGGGCCCCTTAAACACAGCTACTGAGACTGAGAGGCCTGGTGGCCAGGGTGCCCACCCCGTGCACTCACCTGCGGCTGCTCACCGCCTCTCCCGCACAGGTGAGCGGGCTGGCGGGGGGCTGGGTAGAGAAGGGGCTGCCTGGCCGCGGGCTGAGGGAGGCTGGGCTGGAGCAGGAGGACCGGAGGGAGGACTGGCTGCCAGTGTGTGTCCTCATGGAGCCCTGTGCAGACAAGGCCAGGATGAGTGGGCCGCCCACCCACCTCTGGTCTCCCCCACACTTCAGGGCCTTGGGCTCCCATCTGAAGGCACCATCGTACCTGGAAACGTGTAGCCAGCACCTCCACAGAGCTTTCCCCATTGGTCTGCCCAGGAGAGGCGGCCCGGGACCTAAGGAGAGGGCAGAGGAGGCGAACGTCACAGGGGTCCCGGAACCCGGCTTAGCAGTAGGGGCTGGAGATTCCAGCTGCCCCCACACCAGGAGCTCAAGACCAGTGACGTGTCCAAGACAGTTAGGTAGCACATGGTCAACTTTCAACTTTGCCAAATTCAAAACCAACAACTCAACCAAAATCATCCACAGCCACCATCATGTCTTAAAAGAAAGGACAGTGTAGCACCAAAAAGGACATAATTTCAGCAAAATGGTACATATTATACATTCAGTTTTATTAAAAACTCCACACACTAGCACCCCTCAAACTTTGTTTATCGTTTTTCTTCTTTTCTAGTTATTTATTTACTTATTTATTTATTGGCATTTCATCCACATTTTACTAACTGGCCAGCATTGATTTGTAGATCAGTTTTAGGGGAAATGGCTGATTTCATAACAGTAATCCTTCATCTTTTACCGACAGGGAAACTGAAGCCCAGAGAGGGCAAGTGAGTTCAAGGCCCCAAAGCCCAACAATGGCTGAGCCGGACGCCCACCCTCCCCCACCAGAGGCTTGTCCCCACCAGCTCCGCCCCTGATGGCCACAGACTGCCTCTCCTGGTCCCTTCTACAGACTTCTCCCCCATAAAACAAGGGTGGGGCTGTCCCCCTTCCCACCAGGCGGGCAGCTGCAGGACCTAAAGACCAGCCAATCACCAAGGCAAGCCAGCAAGAGGGCTCCCCCACCCCAACTCTCCAGGGACCCTCCTCCAACGCCCTTCCCAAGGGAGTCCAACTGGAGATTCGAAGGCCATTGGAAGGCTAGGAGCCGGCCGAGGGGGAAGCTCCCACCCTGTCCCATCCCCACGACCCCATTCCTGGATGCCTGGCCACTCCTAGGGAGGTCCGGACCCTCAGTCACCACACACCACACCAGCCCCAGCCTCCCAGGGCGGGCTGTGGAGTCAGACTGAAGTACTGCTTCCTGACACAGGGCTCTGAGTGTCTGAAAGGGCATGGGGTGGTGACGATTGGTGGGCGCTAGGCAAAAGAAAGAAGGGACGGGAAGTCTTGACCTGCCCAACATGGAGCTGGAGGCCTGGGGGTACTCGGCCAGACAGAGCCGCCCCCTCTAAGAGGCACCTGAACGGAAGTGACGGTGTCCACAGCTCCCCGCCCCTCTGCAGCCTGTTGGTCTCCTTCCCAGGTGCCATGAGGTACTCCCCACCCTCCTCCTCTGGGTCCCACTCTTGCAAACACTCTTGAGCCAGAGTGGCATGAAGGAGTCACTGAAGGGGGCAGGGCCCCCAGAGCATCATGGGAGCCAGCACTCAGGGCACCGTGGGGTCCTGGGGGCCAGGAGAGGGCATGGGGTCAAGGACGGGGGTAGGGGGGCAGCCCGGTGGTGAGGACAATGGGGGTAGTGGCAGAAAAGCAGGAGGTACCTGACTCAGGCTCAAGGCCCGCCCAAAGGGCTCTCCCGGCTGAGGGGATCTCTCAGCATTCCTGCCCTGTGACTCACAGAGATGCCCCGCCCCAGAGAGCCACCTGTGCCCCTTCCAAATCCAGGCCTCCGGGCTGCAAACCCCACCAGCCAGAAATCTGCCTTCACCAGCAGGGCCCGCAGGGGCAATGGAGAGAAGCATGAAGGGACTGTCTGGGGAGGGAGCCCTCAAATTCCTCCCCTCCACCCCAGCCCCTATCCTGGAGGCAGGGGCCCTGGAGACCCAGCCTAAGGCACACCTTGCCCCTCTTCAACCCACTTGGTGCCCACGCCCAGTACCCCACACACTTGGGAACCAGTCAAACCCGGGTATCCAGGTGGCTGATGCCAGCCTGCCCTGCCTGTGGCTGCATGCCCAGCCGGCACGGGGGCAGCCCTAGCCCATCTGCTGCAGGCCTGGAGCCCCCGACTGTCTCACAGCGGAGCCCAGATGGCCCAGCAAGGCCAGGAGGGGTGGAGGGCAGGGGTGGGGGCGGCCAGGGCAGCGGGCTGGCCGAGGGGAGAGGAACGCTGGCAGTCCTGGGAGAGGTGGAGGGTGGAGGGCCTACCGGTGCAGCTGCAGCCGGAGTGGGGAGGGGCTCTGCCGGATCTTGCTCTGGGCCTCGGCGTGAAGCATGCCTTCCACACGCTCCCCGTTGATGGCTACGATGATGTCGCCAGGCCGGAGGTCCGCAGCCTGGGCCTTGCCCCGCTCGGCTACCTGCCGGGGGTAAGGAGCAGCGGGAAGTCTGCGGCACCCCCTCAGCGAGCGGGACTCGGGGAGGCAGCGGGGAGGTGGCCTGTCCCCGTGTCCTCCCGGAGAAGCACAGAGGCCGGTTCGAGCCAGGCTGACCTGCGGCCCCCTTTCACATCTCCCCACGTGCCTGTCCGTTTCTGCCCAGCGAAGCAGCTCACACCCTCCATCGCCGGAGGAGCTGGGGGCCTCCCGAAGAATGTGTAGTGACAGAACCATGCGTGGAAATACTTGTGGGCAGAGAGCCCTGCCCGTGCCCATCGCACGGTGCCGCTGGCTGCCTGCGCACAGGCCCCCTTCAGAAACGTCCCCAGGCTGGGGCCTGGGTCAGGGGGAAACGGCCAAGAATGCAGGCTCCTGTTCTCAGAACCACCTAAGGTGGCTGCCAGCAGGTATGGGGTTGGTGACTGAGGAGAAAAGAGCAGGCCCGGTCCTGGGCCAGCGCCCTGTCCCTCCCAGAAGCCTGTGCCTGATGTGGGCACCAGATCCCTACGGCAGCAGGCCCCCCGGTGCCAGGGCTCCACTCCCAGAAGCCTGTGCCTGACGTGGGCACCAGATCCCTACGGCAGCAGGGCGCCCCGGGGCCAGGGCTCCACTCCCAGAAGCCTGTGCCTGACATGGGCACCAGATCCCTATGGCAGCAGGCCCCCCGGTGCCAGGGCTCCACTCCCAGAAGCCTGTGCCTGACGTGGGCACCAGATCCCTACTGCAGCAGGGCGCCCCGGGGCCAGGGCTCCACTCCCAGAAGCAAGCCTCTGACTCCAGAACAGAAAAAACCAGAAAGCTGTCTGTGGAGGCCAGGTGACAGGGCAGACCCCGTGGAGGTGCCGCCTCGTCTCCTGGGATGAGGCCTTACCTTGGTCACCATGATGGGTGTGTGAAAATCCCTGCCCCCGGTGATACGGAAGCCCCAGGGTGCAGGCCCCACCACGTCCACAATCAGTGCCATGCCTGTGGAAAAGGAGAGGAGAGGTGAAGCCGGCCCCCCTAGTCCCCCAAGGATGCTCTGAGGGGACAGGAGAGAGGTGAGTGTGAGGAGCAGAGGGGCCAGGGGCTGGGGCGGGGCAGAGGAAATGACCAAGTCCCTCCCGCACCTCCCTGTTTCACTTCCCCCCAACCCTGGGGAGCCCTGCCCCGAGTTCCCCCTCAGGGCAGCAGCCCCCGGAGGCAGGCTGTCCGGGTGCCAGAGGGGGGCTTGCTGGAGAGCCGGCAGGTGCAGATGTGGGCATTTCCTCCACCATCCCCCTCCTCCACGTCAGGGCCAAGTCCCCCCAGTGCTTGTTTCCTGTCCCCAAAACCGACAGCACAAGGTACTTCCTCCCCGCTCTGGGGGACGGCAGCGCCGTGAGAACAGTGACAGCAAGGAAGGGAGGGGTGGCAGCACAGATGGTTCAGGTAGCTGGCTGGGTGGGAGCCGGCCAAGGTAAGGTCGGGGTCTTCGGAGGGCCCTCCGGCTGCCAGCTCAGCCCCTGGCCATGCGGTCCAGCTATGCAAGCCAGGGCTCCCACCGCCCGCAGGGCCCTTGTGCCCTCCAAGCAGCCCCAAAGAAGGAGGGAAGGGCAGGCGCATCTGCCAGGCGGGGCACACCCACGCCCTTGGCACTGGCCCGCGCGGTGAGCTGACTGATGTTGTCGCAGGAGCTGGGGCCACAGGCCTCCCATCCACCGCCCCCTCCCCTGGGCCAGGGAGCGTCCCTGCAGACCCGGCCCTTGTAGGATTTCCGGAGCCTCTAGTTCTGGACTCAGGAGCCAACCCAGGCAGAAAGCTGCAGTGCCAGGCTGGGGCACCACCCTGCCCAGCACCCACCCTGGAGCTGCCTCCGGGGAGGGCCAAAGGCTGCAACTGTTGCTCGAATTGATCCAAGGACAAGGGGCTTCCTCCCCGCTTTTAGGAGCCTGAGGAGGGGGCTCCTAGGCCGGCAGGGCTGTTTCCCAGCCGGGTGGCTTCCCCAGGACGGGCCTCTGTCTCTACCGAGGCCCCCAGGCTGGCGCTAGCGGCTCACACGCCTTGGATTCTCGGACCTTTGAGCCGGTCGGTGGACTCCGCACGGGCCGCAGCCGGGAGGCGCCCAGCCCGTCCGCCCGGCTCTCCCAGTTTCGGCGCCCTCTGCGCTCTGAGGCTAAAGTATCCGCGGGCCAGGGGCTGGAGGAGGAGAGCCCGGGATGGGGAAGCCCAGGCGGCACGGGGCGCCATCCCCGGGGCGAGGCTGCAGCAAGAGGGGCTGGGGGCGCAGGAAAGGTCCCAGCGCCAACGGGCTCCCCAGGGGCAGGGGCGCGCAGAGCCGCGGGCGAGCCGGTGCGCACGCAGGTGGGCGCGCTCCTCGGGTCCCC
>PVKE010019885.1:0-28032 GCA_004027555.1 Craseonycteris thonglongyai | reverse complement strand
AAGGGCATTTTGGTTGTTTCCATGTTCTGGCCACTGTGAACAGTGCTGCGATGAACATGCGGGTACAAACATCTTTAAAGATCAAGGTTTTCAAGTTTTTTGGGTAGATGCCCAGTAGAGGGATGGCTGGGTCATATGGTAATTCCATTCGTAATTTTTTGAGGAATCTCCATACAGCCTTCCATAGTGGCTGTACCCTGGTTCTCTTTCTGTAGGCTATTTGAGATCACTCCTGTACCTGTGGAAATGAGAAGAAAGCTTTCTTTTTCTTTCCTTTTTTTTTTTTGGTTTCATTTTATTGTTTGAGAAGGTAAGAGAGAGAGAGAGAGAGAGAAGGAGGAAGGGCCCAGAGTAGTCTCCATGTTGTATATCATTAGTTGTGACATAGTTTCATTCCACACAGGTGGATGTGAAGCTGAGGAGGGCAGGGACTGAACTGGGTACCTCCTGCATGAAAGGTGAGAACTTTCGCCGCCATCCAGTGGTTACCAGTTGTAGCACAGTTCAGCATTTGGGATTGAATGGGCTGGGGGCGGGAATCAAACCCCGGACCTCACGATTGTGAGGTAAGCACTCAAGGGTTGAGCTATCTTGGCATCCCCAAGACGAAGCTTATCTTATTTCAGGAACAGGGAGGGGCCCATGTGAATGACGCAATGATTTCTCATGGGGAGGGAAACACACTTGTGTGAGTTTTACATATAAAACCCATCCAAAGTTGTAGAGACAGGGGCGTTGCAGAGGACGCTGAGCGTATTCTCTGATGAGAAGAGCAACATGATCACAGGGCAGGAGTTGCATCAGTTTCACTGAAGTTTCATTGCAGTCAGAGCCTGTTGCCCAATTTCACTCTTAGGTGGGGTTGAACAGTTTAAAACTTACGTCTGTCTGCGTGTCTTGCTGCTGACACTTTGGCAAAAGATGGAACACAAGGTATAACCATCAAAATAAATTTATGGAGGGATCATTATTTGCTTTAATAGTGGCTTTGGGATTCATATTTTTCCCCACTCTAATCGTGATTTTTATGATAGGAGCTAAAAACCTTTCACTCAGCCCTGAAACACAACCTACGTTTCTTTCTTTCACAAATGATTATCACAGGATTCATGTGGCTTTCCACACAGAGGAATTACTATGTCGAGGCAGTAACTTTTGAGGTGGCGCCCCTGCCCCTCTGCGTTTGTGTATTTTTTGTTTCTGGCAGGAGTCTCTCAACATCCAAGTCTGAGGCAAAAAGCTGGAAATAGGTTTTTCTCTGGGACGTCTGTTTTTCTACATTCAGGAGAATGTTTTACTTTTCCTTCACCCAGTTTGGATGATGCTGAGCCCTCAGCAAACAAGAGATTTCTATGTTCATCTAGTCCAAAGGTCTTATATTTTAGGTGATACAATAGTCACCAGAAATGAAATTATTTGATTAATATTATAGTTAATGTGAACTCAGGCTGCCTGGGTTCAAATAGACAGAACTCAGCCTGATATACTTTCTACTTGGTTAATCTGCTACTACCCTTACCTAATTCCAGTAGTAATATTATAATTAATTAAGCCAAGGATTCTATCTATCTATCTATCTATCTATCTATCTATCTATCTATCTAATGTATCATTTATCTATATCTATTATCATGTATCTATTTATCTATGTATCTAACTATCCATCATCTATCTATCACCTAATCTAAATAGAAAGATATATTTTTATGAATATCTATATAGACACAACTCATCTAGCTATCTGTCTGTCTATATACCTATTGAGAGAGACAGGTTGATTAAGGAATTGGCTTATGCAACTGTGATGTTGGCACATGTTTCTAAGTTGCAGTCTACAGGCAAAATTCCTTCTTTGGGAAACCTCAGTCTTATCACGAGGAATTGGCTTACATGATTATGAAGACTGAGAAGTCCCAAGGTCTGTAGCCAGCAAGCTAGAGGCCCAGGAGAGCTGATGGTGGATTTTCAGTTCAAATCTGAAGGCTTGAGAAGCAGAAACGCCAGTGGTGTAAATCCTAGTCTAAGTCCGAGTCTGAAAGTATTGGGAGACCAATGTCCCAGATTGAAGACAGACAGAGTAGACTCCCTCTTGTTCAGCCTTTTGTTCCACTCAGCCACTCAATAGATTGGATGGGCCCACTCACAGTGGGACCATCTGCTTTACTCAGTGTACAGATTTAAATGTTAATCTCATCTAGAAACACCCTCACAGTACACCCAGGATAATGTTTAAGCAAATAACTGAGCATACCATGGCCCAGTCAAGTTGACACATAAAATTAACCAGCACCTCTTCCATATCTGAAGATCCACTAATATGCTTGGCTAATCCATGTTGCTTCCAGGGAGGGTTATCAGGAATGACACTACCGTCCCCCTTCTTTCTGTCACTTCTGTCTCTGTGAGGAGAAGAGAGAATGACATCAGGATTTATTCCCCGGGTGTGGAATTGTGCCACAGTCTTTAGGAGGCAATGGTGGCAAAGTCAGTTTCCTTTAAGTAAACATATTTATTTTGCTTATCTCCCAGTTACAATGATAAGTTAGTTTGGTTGGGCCACTTCCTTTAATTTTGGGAACTTTAAGATAAAACTCTTAATTATATTGCGTGGCATTGGCCCAAAGACCATTATTTATCATCACCAGCAGTTTTAAATACAAATATTTGATAGCAACGTGTTTTTCTAAAAGGCCTCGGGACACTTTCATGCTCTTGATGAATTGGACAGTTGATATTATATTCTATTACTTTATAATTATTATATGATTCATAATTAATTATATCATCCAATTCTCATTGCAAAAATTTAATTGGTAGCCTATCTCCATCTTCCTCCTCCTGCCTCCCAGCAACAGAGATCAGTTACGAGGCAAGAATCAAAAGACTGGTAGGACATTTGGCTCCATATGAAACGTATTAATCAGCGCCTAGCAAGTCCAACTCAAATTGAGAAAGCTTCTTTCTTTTTCCATCTATATGGTCTGTACTTTAGGCCAAGTTTTCATCAGCTCACCTGGCTTATAGAGATGGCTTCCTCCTGGTCACCCTGCCTACATATTTCCTCTCCTTCAGCCTGTCCTACTTACCTCTGATTCACCTTCCTAAAAGTCGACTCTGATCAAGCCATTATACTTCTCAAATACGCTTTGTGCTGGCAAATGCCTCCTAAATAGAAGAAGTGGTTGGAAGTTCTTATGCCAGCACTTGGCCTCTGATAGGCACTCAATCAGTACTTGGTGACTGAAGGCATAAACATGGAGTATGGATCTAAGAACAGGGTTTATGGGGGGAAGAGCCTTATATTCTTGGTTGATAGGAGAGCAATCTAGAGAAAAGTTACCACTCATTCATTGCACACTATCAATATTTTCAAAGTTTCTTTTAATTATTTTCATCATAGTCTTAATAATATTAGACCTATTGACTTTATTTAAATGTAGAAGAAGCCATCCCATTTATGGAGCGTGGACTTGAGGAAAGAGGGGACTCAGGCATCTCCCCCAAGGAATGTTTCTGTCCTCAGCACTCAACTTCTCTATATGATTCTCTCTCACCATTCACCTGTTACTTCTACTCTGAAAAACAATTTTAAAAGTTTTGGAACAGTTGACCCCTTACAGTTTGAAAATGTATTTATTTATGAGCTTGCTCATATTGATATTTTCCTGAGGTAGTAAGATACCAGGACATTCCCTTTGAATTACTGATGGTGGCATCTACCCAACTCTGACCGCTGCTCCAGAAGGGTAGGCGTATGTTGCCTGGAGTTGCTTAAGTGGTCTACAGAAGGCAGGCTCCCTTAGATGCATATCTACATTACTGCAGGTTGCCTTTCCCAGGACTGTCAGTATTTGTGTGTGGCAGTGAATGAGTTGCAAACGGAAAACATAATCTCATAAAATATTTAGGGATTTTAGAAGGGTGGGCAAACAGACCACTATCCAGGTAAGTGTGAAAGACGGAGTAATCAGATTGTCTACATTTGAAGATTTTAAAGGAGAAGCTTCTTTGGAAGGTAGCCAAGAAAGACTGGGGAGGGAAAAGGGGTCATCATTTTAGGTCCATGGAATGGCAGATATGGGATCAAGTTCTAAAGACTTAAATATGAACATCCTGAGGGCAGGGACCTTGTCTGGGTTGTTGATCATTATAACTTCAATGCCAAACATACTATCTAGAACAAGGTAGGCGCTCTATACCCAGTAGGCACATAATAAATATTCATGACATGAATGAATAAATGACCCAGCATAACTGAGTTCAGCTGACTTATTTGGAAGTGCTATAAATTTGAACATAAAAAGCTGCAACCTTGCAAACATACTTTGGAATTGAATGGTGGGGTTTTTCTATGAAGACGACAACGGTCAGTTCAGGAATCTGGATGAGTAGGTGAATCTCTTTGTTGGATTATTCAACCAAATTTCAATCTCAGCTTCATAGGAGGTCTGACAGTTAAGTTAGTGAACTCATTCTAGAAAAAGTGCTACATATCTAATTGTTGAATATCACTATGGTCACCTTCAAAGTACTCCTCTTGGGAACCTATGCACTGATGCCAACACCTAGCCCACCCTTCAAAGCAGTTTTGGAACTCTCTGGAATGGCCATCAGACCTGGTGCCATATTACCCTTGATGTCCTGAATGTCATCAAAATGTCTTCCTTTTAATATTTCCTGATCTCTGGTTAAAGAAAAAAAATCATTGGAGACCAGATCAGGTGAGTAAGGAAGGTGTTCCAATACAATGACTTTTGGGTTGGTTAAAAACTCCATCACATATAGTTCTGTGTGAGCTGGTGCACTATCATGATGCAAGACCCATGAGTTGTTAGTAAAAAGGTCAAGTCATTTTCATCTAACTTTTTCACACAACCTTTTCAGTATTTCCAAATAATGAACTTGATTGACTGTCTAGTTGGTACAAATTCATAGTGAACAATCTCTCTGATATCAAAAAAGGTTAGCAACATCATTTTGACTCTTGATTTGGACTAATGAAAATTTTTTTTGTTGTGGAGAATTGGCTGACTTTCATTGTGCATTTTGGCACTTTGTTTCAGGGTCGTATTGGTAAAACCATGTCTCATCACCAGTGATAACAGCCCAAAACATCATCTTGCCTCTCCAAAAGGTCTTGACAAACTTCGACTCTCCTTTGCTTTTGTTCATCAATGAGCTCCTTCAGGACTATTTTTGCACACACCTTTCTCCTGCCAACATAGTCAGTGAAGATTTTCCTGTTTCTCTGTTGATGTTTACATGGTCTGCTATGCTTTTCATAGTCAACCAAGGATTTTGATGTACAATTTGACAAATTTTTGCATTGTTTTGGTCAGTCTGCTCATTACTGGCCGCTCTGACTTCTATTCATCATTGACGCTTTCTCTCCCCTCAGAAAAACATTTAATCCATTTGCACACTGCTGTTTTCTTCATGGCATTATCCCTATAAACTTGGACTAACATGTCTCTGATTTCACTTCTACTCTTGCCAAGTTTAACAAGAAATTTAATGTTTGTTTGTTGCTCTAATTCAGGCTTTGACATGCTCATGATAACATACAAAAACATGCAACAACACTAATGAATGCCATTCAGCAAGACACTGCCACATTTTGACATGAATATATCTGTAAGACATTGATATACCAAGGTTATGAAACCTTACCAAGTTGTTTGTATTGTAGTACCAATGTAAGCCCAAGGTGGAAAGTTCGAGAAATTGTCAGACCTCGTATGATTGCGAATCATTAGCAGTTGTGAACTGGTAAGATTGTATCTCTGCTTTTGCAAGCGTGTAGAAACCTGCTTAATCCCTTTTTTGGACCCTGTAAGTCCTTAGAGTTATTGGGAAAATCCAAGTAAAGACTCAAGAGAAAGAACTTTGACTTCCTTGTGCTAAACCAACCAAGCAACAAACCAACCCTGTGTTTTTATATTATTACATAAACAAGTCACAGAACTGTTACTGCATTTGTGTTCTGAGTTTGTGTAGTATTCTTGTTGATTGCACAAACAGACGAATAAAGGAAGCCAAGTTGGTAATAAGGTATAAGTCACAAGCAGTCAACAGGCAATGTCCCTGCTTTCCTAGAGCTATTTGTTAACACTCTGAGTCACTCCTTACTCAAGAAGAAATGTAGCACAAATTCTTTATACACACAAGCTAAAACACCTGTTACAAGCAATGTGATTGAAATCATAGTGAGATGGAATGAAGACTGGATTGAGCTCAGGTCATCTAGCCTCTAGACCTCGCACATAGCTATGTCATGTGCTGTCATGTGACACATTGGCAAGTCACTTTATTCTCCAAGATTCTCTCCTCTCTGCTCTGACAACGAATAATCTTTTCCTATCAAAGCTTAAGATTCTTTTATCCCCTGAATGGATATTTTGTCAAAAAGCTTTCCTCTTGGTTCTAAAGGTAACTTTTGATAGGCTGTGTTCTGGTGAGTGAGAAACTGAAAAGATAGGATTAGTGGTTATAAAACCAAAATGGTTTACATATTTTTAAAAACAGTATTGTTCAGGATTCGTTATTTGTACAGCAAAATATCTAGGGATGAGCTCACCATTTTCATTATAAACTGAATATGAAATTATTGGTGTTTTTAAGTTGATTGGAACATTTTGCATATAACTGAAACTTGCCAAGAAGTTGCCCAGCAGTTTTTAACACAAAAGTGATACTCTGCCATTAGGTAAGAATCCATAGGAAAAAAAAAAAAAAGAAAAACGTCAATGACAAAAAATAAAATGAAATCAACAGGTATGTATACAAGGGCTGTATGGAAAGCATCTAGTTATTTAACCATTCTCATTACACTGACATTGGTGGATTTTTTTCTGGGCAGCCCTCATATACCTTCATAAACCACTTAGAGAATCTCCTCCTTTACCCTCATCAAAGACTAATACTTGAGGCCAAAGGAAGAAAACAAAGGAACAATTGTAAGAAAACAAGGGTGTGCATGTTCAAGAAAAATAAATAAAGGAGAATAAAACAAGTGTTGTGTGAGTTAAGAATTTAGGTTCTGGAGAGAGATTGACCTTCTGGATTTGAACACCAGTTCTGCCAGTTCATAGTTATGGGACCATCTAAGGGAAAAACTCAGGCAGAGTTCTCTGGGTTAAATGTCAAGTTTGCACTACACATAAGAGGTAAAAAAGAAGACATGTATTGCTGTCATCTATTTAAATCCCAAACAATAGTGTGAGCTTTATAGTTAAAAAAAAAGCATAATCCAACTTTATAATCAGATGTTGGCCCAACAGGTAGAGAAGAGGGAGAAAAAAAACAAAAAACAAACGAACGAACGAACAAAGAGTGTGGCAAAAGTCAGCTCTCAAGACTCTTTAAACCTGGAACTGCAGCCTCACAGAGGACTGGCCTAACTAAATAGTGCTTTTTGTAGACTGAGGTCAAAGATGAGAACGTTAAGACTCTGTCAGTGAGGTCCTGTTTTGATCAGGACAGAAATTTTCTTTTCTGAAGTATTGGATGTTTAGGATATGAATTTCAAAAGCTCAACATAGGAGATACATTGTTGTAAAGAGAACATATGATTTCTAGTTAAAGAATTGTGACAGGCAAAAATACTTGAAAACACTTCCTAATAAAACATCCTATAAATGATGGTAAAATATAAATAAACATTGCTTTTAAATGTACTTCTGAGCTTACAAGAATGTTCTCAGGGGTTAAAAACAAAGAAAGACTAAAAACCAGGTTGTTGGGCACACAGGCAACTACTATAACTTCACTGGGAGTTAGTAGGCTAGAGATAAAGAGGTTTTGATGTCCAACAAGGGACAAGAAAGAAAATGTTAAACTTGTGCCTTGCTGGAAGTTGGAAATGACTTCCCACCTTGGGTCCAGAATCCACGAAGGTCTACACCCAAATTAAAAGGTGGGACTAGTGGAGAAATCCATCCTCCAGCACAGGTTGATAAGAAAATATCTCTCCAACTAGCTCTAGTAGAAAAATAGTTTCCACTGAGAATTTATAGACTTATTCTTCATTGAAGTTTGGGAATGAAATTCATGATTTTTTCAGAAAATTAACACAAATCTTCTAGATAATTTCAAGCTAACAAATGAACATAAAAGTGGTCCTGAGCTACTGATGTCTCCTGAGTTTTGATGTGAGAAATATTTGTTTTTACCAGGGTTCATTTCAATATAAAGACTCGCATTCATTTTAATCTATAGATTTCTACAGATTAAACCCTGAGGACAATGAGCTAACAATCTAAAATTTCAGAACACATTAAGAATGACACAACTATCAGAGAATCATCAGACACAGGAGTCACATCCCAGCGTAAGAACTTCAGGCAAAGAATTATTGACTAGAGATTACAAAATCATTGTTTAAATATTACAAGAAAAATTAAAAGAGGAAGCTCTCAAAAAAAATCAGGCAAATCTGGAAGCATAGTCAAATTAGATTTATAGAAGGAAAAAATATTGTTGACATAAATATTGAATTAATGGTGTGACAGAGACTTAAGATTTCTCTCTCTTTACTTTCTAATAGGATCCTGGAGAATGTGCCTATCCATAACAAAGAAAGAAAGAAAGAAACAAACAAACAAACAAACAAACAAACAAACATAAAACAAAAATATTTTCAGCCTCCTATGTAAGTGGTGCGATCTGATTAAGTTTTGGCCAATAAAATATAAGCAAAATTTGTTGGCTAAAGTTCTAGGAGCCATGCTATGACCTTAAGAATGGGAAGCCAAATTCTAAAATTTCCTATGATGTCATAAAACTTCCTTAAGAGCCCTAGAATGCATATGTATGTGAGAGAAACAAAAAGCTTATATTAATAAGAGATTGACTTTTTTTTTGATTTGTTATTATGGCAACTAAACCTAATTAAAATTATTATAGATAAATTAAACAGCAGAACAGGCTTTGTTGAATGAAGAATTGGTAAACTAATAATAGATATAAATAAGGACATTTTCCAGAGCACATCAAAGAGAAATAATAAAATAGAAAATATAAAAGTCAAGATTAGAACTATAGAATGGTGGTGTGGGTATGTGTTAATGAAGAAAAGCATAGAGATGTGAAATTTGAGGAGGGGTAGGAACATGGTGAATGTGTGGGGAAGGAAAGAAATGCTTGGAGAAATTAAGGCTGAGAGTTTTCTAGAATTTTGAGTCCTCATCCTCAGTAAATCTCTCAAACTTATAAATGTAAATAAACCCACATGGAGACATTTCTTGGTAAAACTATGAAACACCTAACACAAAGATCTTAAAAGCAAACAGAATATATATATATATATATATATATATATATATATATATATATATATAGACAAAAGCAACAAAGAACAAGTGAGATGAACATAAAACAAGTAAGATGATGATAGATTTAAAACTCAGTATGTCAGTAATTACGTTAAAAATGGAGTAAATGTTCTTTGTAAAACAAAGATAAACAGAAGTTTAATCCTGGTGACAGGAGACCCACCTTAAATACACTGTATATTAATCCAGAAAGGTTGAAAATAAAAGGAAAAGATATATATATATATCTCAAGCAAAAATTACCAAGATAAAATTTGAATAGCTATTCTAACATCTACAATATAGACATTAAGACAAGAATTAATATTGGAGATAAAGAGAGATGTTTCACAATAATAAAGAGACCACTTGAATAGAAAGATATTTCAGAATGTTATGCACTTTATGATTTAGCCTCAAACATTTTAAAGACTGAAAGAACTAAAGGGAGATCTAGACAATGTACTAAGTATCTTTTTGACGTCTTATTTAACTAACAAAAAAGCCAGCAATAAAATTTAGATGATTTGAATGTCAAGTTTGAAAATTTGAGCAATTGGCACATAGAGGGACCTAATCCTGGAGGCGATATCCCATCACCGCTGACATATTCTATTGGCCAAAGCAAGTCACAGGTTCCACTTGTGCTCTAGGGAAGAGGATTAGGCAAGGTCATGAGTCATTGGGGGGCACCCCTTGATAAAAGGAGAGCAGGAGAGAGGGGGAGAGAGAGAGAGAGAGAAGGGGGAAGGGGCCCAAACAGTCTCCATCATTAGCTGTGACATGGTTCCATTCCACACAGGTGGATGTGGGGCCATGAGGATTGGGAACTGAACTGGAGGCCTCTCGAATATGAGATGAGAACCTATGCTGCCATCCCAGTGGTTACCAGCTGAGTGTGTTCAGCCTACAGACACCTTCAATTTAGTACAGTGAGACAAGGCTGACCAGTCTAGCATTTGAAAAGGGACAGTCCCATTGTTTTCTGTCCTGTTTAAAATGGGATGTCTGGTCAGCCTAGTGAGGATAGAGATTATGGTTTACTCCTATGCATTTTATAACACCCTTCCCAGCTTCTCCCACTTTTTTTATTTTTTTAAGATTTATTTTATTGTTTGAGAGAAGGTGAGAGAGAAAGCAGGGGAGGGCCCAGAGCAGTCTCCATAGTTGTACATCATTAGTCGTGACATGGCTTCATTCCACACAGGAAGAGGAGGGGCCCACGGGGTGGGAACTGACCTGGGGGCCTCCCGCATGGAAGGTAAGAACCTATCACACCATTCTGGCAGTTACCTGTTACACGGCGGTTCCGCATATGGGTTTGCACGGCAGGGGCTGGGATTCGATCCCTGGGCTTCCAGTTGCAAGGCAAGTGGGCTATTCCAGCATCCCCTTCTCCCACTTTGTATAGGACCAATTTATCTAGTACCCGGCCGGTGCCTGGCAAATGTGTGTGGACCCAGTACGCAAGCCAGCGAACAGCACTCTTTCCTGGGAGGGACTGTTTGTGGTCTGGGGCCTCTTTCCAAACCGGGGGCCACCTGCCACCACACCCTGATGCTGAGTGCGCTGCTGTGTGGCCTGTCCCAGCTGCTGCCCCCACCCACCTCAGCTGCGGCTTCGTCACTGGGAGGAGGAAGGGGTCCCCGTGTACTGTGTGCACATGGCCTTGTTTGTGATTAGCGAGCCCCCCGAGGGAAAACAGGCTGCCTGGCCCGCGCTCTCACGTCTCCCGGGGGTGTGTTTTGCAGGAGGGCGGGGTGTGGGGCTTGGAGTCCGGGTGTGGGCCTCCTGTGTGCAGCCGGGGATGACTCGTCTGCACACTGCCTGCTCTGTGCGTGGCTCCCCAGACGGCAAGGGAGGGTTCCTGTCAGGGCGGCCAGGTCACTGAACAGTTGGGGGAACACCCCCTCCCTTTGCCAACTGGGCCGGCTTCTGGCGGGGCCTGGCCGGGAAAGCCGGCTGAGTCAGTGGGGACTGAAGCAGACCCCGCTGCTGGCTGCGAGGAGGCAGATAGGCGCGGTGCAAAGCTCCGGGAGCCCCAAGCCAAACACACAGAGCTGCCGTCTGCAAACCGTGAGCTGCAAAACTGCACTTTGCAGCTGAAGTGCTTTTGTCCCCACACTCGGCTTCATCAGTGAGGCGTTGGGGATGGAGAGCTGCTTCGTGGGGATCAAAGGGGTTTATTTTTTCCTGGTGAACAGGGAGACGTCACTCCCTGGCTAAGCCATATATATGCCTTGGGATGCATTCACCTAAAAGGGCCCTGTTCTAATTTGTGCAAAGGCATCCAATGAGCTGGTGTAGAGGTCAGGAGTGACCTTGACCTTTTAGCATCCTCCGTTTCCTCATATGGGAAGTGGAGAGAATAAAACACACTCCATGGGACATGTGTAAGCGAGGAGGCCAGTGAGCGCTCAGTACTGGATAGTAAATGCCCAGCAATTAGTGCTTTTCTCACCACCCTTATCATCGCTCTCTCAAGGATTTGCTCAGAAGGTGCGTTTTGTAAAATCATGAAACGACTGGCCTGTGTTCAACTAATAATAGCACTTTCATTTTGGTCATCATTTTGTCATTCCCCCCCCCCCCCCCCCCCAGCAGGGTTGACATATATGATAAACAGCAGAAGCTATAGATACGCTGAGGGTTGTGCAGCGGGGAGATTCTTTGCATCAGGGATCAGAAAACGCTTGATGGTAGAGGTAGAATCTGAGTTGGATGTGCCATGCGGTGGGGATGAAACGGAACGCTTTTCTGTTTCCACTCTGTCACGCCTCATTCATGAACTATCTGGACAAATCTTGAAGGGAGGAAAATTAGCACTGGACCATTGGGGAGCGTCTCTTGAAACGGCAGTGGCTGGGCATTCTTAAGCGTGGGAGCCATGGCACGTAGGGGCCTGTTAACTGCTCCCTCAGGCGCGGCTGGCTGTGAAGTCATAGCTGCACCAAACAGAACAGTATCTGTCCTCCCACTATGCTGGTGACACCCCCGCCTGTGGGGAGAGCCAGGGGCAGCCACAAATGGGCTTGTCCCTATCAGGAGAGATCCCATCAGGCCCTTGCCATCAACTCTCCTGGCTGCCCCTAATTCCCTCGAAGGGGCTGGAATTTCTTGTTTCTGTTCTGCCTTCTGAGCCCAGTTTGTCTGATTGCAGAAAGCAAACGGTGAAGTTTTCTTTTCAGCAACTTACTAAGGTGACCAGATGTCCCGCTTTTGGCGGGACAGTCCCGATTTTTAACAATTTGTCCCTCGTCCCGTGGCGTTATAAAAAAGTCCCTGAAAGTTTTTATTTCTCTTTCCTTTATTTTTTCCCCCTGCGTTGTGGGTCAGGTCTGGAATCTAGTTGTTGGTTCTGCCTCCAACTGCCTGCGTGACTTTGGGCCAGTTCCTCGATCCCTTGGAATTTCTTTTTCTTCATTGTTTAAATCATAGAACTTCTCTGAGCATCCTTTCTAAGGTAGATCTTTCCCTCTATTAGCCTTTATATCACCATTTTCAAAATTGTCTGTCTAGAACTAATTAAAACTTGTATCTATAATACTTTATGTATTTTATTATAATTATTTTAATATTCTGACTCACCTATCTAACAAAAGCTCTATCTAGCCCATATACTATTGCATTCTTAGCTCAGGAAATGGAACTCTAGCACATAAGAGGTGCAATAATATTTTGTTTAACAAATAAGTTAATTATATCAGTTAAGCATATGAAAGGATGTTTGTTTGTTTGTTTTCAAAAAACAAACCCACTCATAAACAATCTTAAACCAGGATGAAATGGAATGGGACTGGAGTTTAGAGAAAAAGGAGAAAAAGGCAGAAGAGGTTTATGTCATCCACACAAGTGTGTAGCTTTCGTTCTATTTTTTTAATAAGACTTATTTTAGTGTTTGAGAGAAGATGAGAGAGAGAGAGAGAGAGAGAGGAGAGGGGAGGGCCCAGAGCCATCTTCACAATTATACATTATTAATTGTGACTAAATTACTACATAGTTTGCCACGGATGTGAGAAGCTCTGTTGCTGATCCAGCCTCAGGGTGACCAGTTGCACTACAGTTCAGCATATGAGGTTGTATAGCCAGGGGCCAAGGCCAGGAATCGAACCCTGGACCTTGCAATTGAGAGGCAAGAGCTCAACCACTGCACAACCTGGCATATGTAAAGCTCTTATTTTTTTTTAATAGTAGTTATCATTATCCTAACTCATATGAACTATAAGGGAAGTTCCTGGAACATAAAAACAACTGAATAATTAATTGCAAGATATCGTTATTTTTTACTGCTAGTAGTAATTATCCTCACCACAACCCTGTATTTAGATGTGAGTTACAGTAGATGGTACAGTGAATACTAGAAAACTGTGTGTGATACAAGTCAATAATTAATTTCCAGGGAGTGAAAGAAAAAGGCTCAGTGGAGATAAGCATTCTCCTAGTTATTATACTTACTGATTTGAAATCTTATTTTTAATGATTACATTTTTCCCTCTGTTCTGAAATCCTTTATGATCATCAGAAGCTGAAAATAGCAAATGCCCTTAAAAGGAGAGGGATTTATACTTAACCATGTAGGCGAAGAGAAGCCATTTCAGCACCTACCCCTCCCCACAACAGGGGTCCTGGAGATCTTAAGTCTAAGGGATGCGAGAGGAAACATTAGCTTGCCCTTCTTCTAAATCCTTGGTGGCGAGTACTGGCCCTTTTCAAAGCACAAGATTTCCATGGGGCCTTCTCAGAAAAAGGCCTAGGCAGCTCTGATTGTTGTACGAGTTGGGGCCAAGAGATGAAAGAAGGGTTTCAATGAGGGATATTCTTAGATCTCCACTTTCATCAAGATTCCACTTCCAAATGGTCTAGGCTACCTCTGCTTAAAAAAGGGAGGTATCATCAATTGGAAACTCCCCAAAAGGAAGAATTGGGTTATACCCTTTGAGAGCAGGGCTCCCATGATCTGTTTTCCCCATTTCCCTACCATGGTACCACCTTGTGTGCTCCCAGCAAGTGCTACTTGTACAGGAAAATCTGCATCTTGTTTCTACTGAAATATGTTTTCAATTTAGTACTTGAGTTTCCAGATTGACTTGTGAACATCTAAAGGACTCCATGTCACTGTGACATAATGTTCCCCAAAGGCCAGTTGGCCACCAGCAGAGAAATGGGCAGTGATTAGCTAGCTGTCAGTGGTCAAAGGTGCTGATGTGACTGCAGACAGCAACGTGGGAAAACGGAGGTGGAAAGAAGAAAAGTCCGAGGGAGCTGTGGGGGAGGGGAAGTGGTCCAAGGGGAACTTTATAAATTAAAGGGATGGTTAGATGATGAAATATGAAGAGGAACTAGATGGGAAGAGATGGAACTCTTACATATAATTTGGAACGTCTTTAAAAGACGTTAAACAAAAAAAGAACTACATTTGCAAACGAAGGGGAAGGAAGCAGAAGGAAAAGGAACAGTAATCTACCTTAGAAGAAATTAGATTTACAGAAAGTCCAGGGGCTAATCATAATTCAATGGTTTTAAAAATCACGATGATAATGTTTTTTTAAAAAACCAGTAATTCCAGTGCCAATCATCTGTGACTATTCATTTACGTGTCAGTCATTTGGACAGCATTTTATGTAAATCATCTCATTAAATCACTTGTGGGTCTATTCAAATTCCTGTTTTACTGGAGAAAACAGAAACATTAACAGGTTTAAAAGGTTGTAACTCTTCTCTTTCTTCTCTATTCTCTCCTCTCTAAAAATAATGGTTTGATTAAGATGCTATTTAATGGCTTTTACTAGAAAAGTGAAAAGGAATCACAAAAGATATATGCAGAAGGGGATGGGGGCTATCCAGTTATGTTTAGTTTGTTAACGAGAAGATGATATTAATGGGGTTTGTTTTCATTTATGAATTTATAGATGAATCCCTCATCCGCCTCCCATCCCAGTCCTGGCAGCTAATTCGTTGCTCCTCACTGGGTTCTCCTCCTTAGCCTCTGACCCAGTGGCCCATAAAGCAGTCACTCTCCTTACCTTGAAGAGGTGTTCTGATGGATTCTGCTCGATATATTGTAGTTTAGGGGTGATTGCATCCAAAATTCTATCCATTACATAATTGGGAATCTTGAAAGGGAAGTTCATTTCTGTGCTATTTGTGGAAAGGTGGCCTGGCAGGAAAATAACCCCTTTCCAATATTTGGCCTGAGAATTTTCTGTGAGAAAAGGAAGCATCATTTGCTCATAAAGCTTTTGCTCACTTATTTGAGTATTCATGGAAGGGCCCCTTCAAAGCAGCTACCTCTGAAAAATGAGAAAGTCACAGGGATGTCAGGAGAGCACTGCAGGTTGAGTGCTGGGCTGGTAAAAGCGAGGTCCAGGGATCGAGTCCCCCGCAGGCCCACATGGTGAACTGCGTTGCAGCTGGTAACCACCAGGATGGCATGGAAGGTTCTCACCTCCCATGAGGGAGGCCCCCAGTTCGGTTCCCGCCTGGAGCAGCCCCACATCCACCTGTGTGGAATGAAACCATGTCACAGCTAATATACAACTATGGAGACTGCTCTGGACCCTACCCCTGCTCCTCTCTCTCTCTCCCTCAAACAATAAACTGTATTATATATAAAAAAAAAGCTACACACTTATGTGGATGACATAAACCTCTTCTGCCTTTTTCTCCTTTTTCTCTAAACTCCAGTCCCATTCCATTTCATCCTGGTTTAAGTTTGTTTATGAGTGGGTTTGTGTCTAAACAGGAAATGCGATCAAATGTGCAGAAAATTTGAACCCCAATACAGGTAGTTCCGGGATTGTATCAAATACTGCTTCATAGTAGTTGGTGTGTCTTTCATTTTAACTCTGAGTTTAAATTTTCTTAATAGTAAAAATGGGAAAAATTAAGTTTTCCTTTCATAGTCTTTGCATACATCTTAAGCAAAAGGGCCTAGGTTTTTTCAATAGCAACTCCTCAATAAATAGTCCTTTACAACTTTTGAAGTCTAAAGAGCCTTTAAATGTCAAAGAAAGAAAGCTCTCATGATGGACTGGTTCTCTATGGGGGCGTGCACTTGTGGAATTTGAATTCTCAGTCAGAACTAATTTTTGTTCTCCTTTTGCCCCATAATCATCTCTTCAAGTCTGTAACATAGCACTTACCATGCTGCATTAACTAGTTGTTCACATGTGTGGCCCACATGTTACCAGATGCTAAATATCTTGTCAATGGGGCTTATGCATTTTTAATTTTCTTAGGTTCCTCAGGACCAACCTCTATGATAGGATGCTTAATTCTTACATGCTGTGTAGAATTTGCTTACTGCTTCACAATGTCCTCACCCCTTGTGGAAGTCATTCTTTTGCCCAGGTCTACAACTAACCTCATTTTATTAAGAGTTGTAATGCATTCTTCTAAAGCATTCTGCAGCTCTCTTCTTTCTTTGTGAGGTGTTTTTCTAAGAAAATCGGCCAACACCAGCCCTAGATTGGACAGGTATCTCACCATACCTGAGTGAGATGCAGCTGACATAACAGTACTTCTTCTATCAACTCATCTGCCACTTATTACATTTTGATCTCTAACAAAAATAATCCACCCCACCTCACCCCCCCCACCACCAAACACAGGCATTAAAGTAAAAAAAAAGAGTCACAGGAAAGCAAATGCTTTTCTCCCTATTGCTCAAAACTTTCAGTTCAGGTTTCAGGTTTTCCTTCGTTCTTTGGCAATAGAAGAGAAAGAAAGAAAATAACAAGCTCAACATCCAAACAAAATAAAATGGATCGAGTCAATTTTCTGGTTGAGGTAATTATTGTGGGGAGTGATAAATGCCACCCAATTTTGCATTTTTCTGTCTGGGATTTTAGCTGTTTTCTGCATCTCATATCTATTTATTAAATCTGACTTGGAAAAAAAAATCCTCACAGGGACCAATGAGTTTATTTTCTCCACCTTGCTTCCTTAGCTTTCTAAACTTCCCCATGTATATATCAAATTTTTGATGGCTAAGACTTCTTTTTAATCTTTAAATCAGATATCATGACCAGAAAATTCAATAGAGGAATCATCTTTTGTTGAAAGAAATTGTTTAACTACTAGGTTGTCCTGCACACAATGTGTTTAGTATGAAAAATCTATTTTTTTCCTAGTGTTTTTTCCTCATATGAAAAAAACTGAGTATATTATATTACAGTCTTTTTTGTGTGTGTGCTTAGTCACATTATGCAAACTTTATATTACTAAGAAGCATTAGTATATACTTAAAAAAAAAAATGAACTGTTTCAAGATATAGTTCAAGCCCTGGCTTTTTAGACCTGGACGAAGACATATTGGGATGTTGGGTCTGTCTGAGTTAGGTGGGTGAGAGGTGATATTTGATCTAGAACAGCATGATGCTCAAAAGGCTCCTGTCATTTCTTTTCTCTTCCCCAAACCTACTGAACTAAGAAAATGTTCTGCTCTTTTAAAGTTAATAAACCACCTTCTATTCTCTTGGCTTTGCTGCCTCTCCGGAAGACCACATTATGTTAACATCTGACAATCGGCTCCCTTCTGAGGAAGTTCTTCAGAGGTCAGAGGCTAATGGTATCAAACATCAGCCTGTCTGGTTTATTGTAAGGGTGTTTGGTTAAGATCACGATCTCCGATAAGCATGGAGTTGCTCTTGCTGGGAGAGGAAGTGCTTTCTGCTATCAGTGCAATTCCTAGAGGGGGGCAGAGAGAGGGAGATGAACTGAAACACATGATAAGATGTGGTTTGTTTTGCTCTAAAATTCTTCAATAGTCAAAACACTCTCCTTTACTACTGGAAAAACCAAACCTTGAGTTATGGGTACACTAAGACTCATTTTTAGATATTTACTGTTAAGATGCACACAAATCAGGTGACTAGAAAGTGATAGGGAAGCAAAACCAATGAGTTTCCAGTTCCCTGGGTTCAAACTCCCTGGATTTGGAGGTCAAAGCTCACCACTCAAGGTGACACCTCATATTCAATTGAAGCTCTTTTCTTCTGAGGAGTTGAAAGCACCTGGCAGACATTAACCCTTTGGGGCATTGAAAGGAAACACAGACATTCCCAAGTTAAGAACTGTGTTCACAGATCTGACTGCCTTGGTCTATCCAGTTTAATATTGTAATATCAATTTCACTTCCACATTGCTTGGTTTCTTATGCACACTTTCAAGGTGATATATCACTTTAGCTGGTCATCTGATCTGGGGGAAGATAGCTTTATCTACATGAAGTCTTCCCCCCCACTCCCCCACCCCCTCACAGGGGTCTTCAGAGTATCCTCAGTTGTCCCAAAGTGACCACGTGTGAGATTGTATACTGTATTAATATTTGTATTCATTTGTTCTCAATTCCCCTTTCACCGATCAAGGACTGTTTTAATATCAGTGGTGAACTGAGGAGATGTTCAGAAGAGCATGCAGAATAATGGAGAGGTCAGAAATGTGGTGGGTAATAATGACAGTGACTGTAGTTCAACCTCTTCATTTTACCAATGAGCAAACCAAAACCCTGAGAAGGCCAAGTTTTTTATTTCCAGAAGGACAGAGAAAGAGAGAGAGAGGGAGGGAAGGAGGAGGAGGAGAAGAGGCAGGAAGGCAAGAAGGCAGGAAGGCAGAAAGGCAGGAAGGCAGGAAGGCAGGAAGGCAGGAAGGAAGGAAGGAAGGAAGGAAGGAAGGAAGGAAGGAAGGAAGAAAGAAAGGGAGGAAGGAAGGACTTTCGTGATTATGGTGAATCTGTCCTTTGAAATTCCAACCTGGAGGAAGTTCCAGGTAGGACAGTGGCCTGGGAAGGGGAGCTGTTCTATACCTGCCTCTATCTCAGCAGCGTGGCCCTCAGTTGTGTCATTGGCTACTTTTGTAAGCTTCCAGGTGCTCTTTGGGACCACAGTGGAGGAAGGCCCAAGAGCACCTGTCGCTCCCTATAGCAGGTCATCCATTACCCAGCTCTCCTGGGATGCCATGGGAAGACCACAATATTCTGCCCCATCTAAGCCATCCTTTCAGAAACAGGGTGAGTCCATTTCCTCCAGGAAGCCCTACCACCTTTCTAATCTTCTGTACCTCTTACTGCTTTTACTCATTGCTTATTTGACATTGCCCCTTCTATTGCTTTTTTTTTTTGCAAGTGTCTTTTGCACCTGTTTGGTGACTTTGTGAAGCCTGTATAGACAGGAACTGTGTCTCTTATGCCACTGTTTATGTCACTTGTGCTGCTAGACATAAAGAAAATGCTATGGAATGCTTTAGAGCAAGCTTGTCCAACCCGCGGCCCGTGGGCTGCCTGTGACCCACGGTGGCTTTGAATGTGGCCCAACACAAACTTATAAACTTTCTTAACACATTATAAGATTTTTTTGTGATTTTTTTTTTTTTTTGGCTTCTCAGCTATTGTTAGTATTAGCGAATTTTATATGTGGCCCAAGATAATTGTTCTTCTTCTAATGTGGTACAAGGAAACCAAAAGATTAGACATCTCTACTTTAAAGTTTTTTTCTCTGTTTCAACAGTGGTAGTTACAAGAAAAAAAAAAAAAAAAAAGCCTGTCTCATTTTTATCCATTTATTCACCACTTCCTCACCCACTGTGACAATGGTGACTCGAGTCACTAACGTTAGAGTAACTTTACACTGGTTTGTTCATGTACCTTGAAATTATATTCTCCTAGTTACACTGTGAGCTAAGTGTTATCCTCAATTTTCAAATGAGAAATGGAGTCTCAAATAGGCTAAAGAACTTGGCTAGGGTCACACAGGCAGCAAATGGCAGAGTAGACTTTTATATTGAGGACAATTTCCATATTCCTTAATGTCTGCTTGTCCTTTCTAAAACAACATAACAGTGTTGAACAACTATACAAACTGTTTCATACATTAAAAATGCTAAGCTGAGGCCCAGGTGTAGAGCACACACATTACAAAGTAGATGTCATTTATCTTGCTACCATGGTTTTACTTTCAAAAATTTTATCCCTTAACAGCTCAGTGGTTGAGTGCTTGCTTTGCAATCTGAAGGTCTGGGATTTGATTTTGGACTCTGGCCCATGCAAACCCATATGCTGAACTGGGGCACAAGTAGTAACTGCACACATGGTGGCAAAGGTTCTCACTTCAAATGCGGGAGGCCCCCAGTTTGGTTCCTGCTCCACACAGCCTCGCATCCACCTGTGTGGAATGAAACCACGTCACATCTAACGCTATGGAGACTGCTCTGGACCCCCCACTCCCCCACTCCTCCCTCTTTTTCTCTCTGGTTCTCTCAAAACAATTTAAAAAAAAAAAAAGAGAGAGAGAGAGAATTTTTCCCTTAATGAGTCCTCTTCTCTGGTAACACTCAGGATTTCACATTGTCCTCACACTCACACCTTTCTCCCCTTCTCCTGCTTACCCTACTTGCTCAGAACTCTTAAACTCATTGACGTTGAAATAGAAATGGCTGCTAATGCTTAATAAATTCTTCTCAAATAGTCCGTTTGTAATTCTCAGGCGGAGAAGGCTAAGCCACCTATGACTGGTGGAAGTTCACACCAATGCCAGAGAATGTGGGAGCTTCAAAGAGCACTCTCTGCCTTTTATATTTTCCCTCACAATGAGCCACAAGACAAAAATAAATACTTGGGAGGGGTCTGTCCCCAAAGCAGATTTCCAAAATTGTCTCCTGGTTTTTCAGGTTCTTGGTCATTCCTGCGCAGCAGTAGTCTGTGTGAAATATTCTGCAGCACTAAAATCTACAGATTGAGGATAAACCAGGTTAATTCTCCAAGTAGGTTTAATGGAAAGTCCAGATGGTCCCCTTAGAACAACTCTATAGTAACAGGGAAACAAACAGGTGTGGGACAAGTGCAGTGCGGTGAAGACAGCCTCAACCAGGGACTTGTATGCTAGGTGTCAAAATACACAAATAAAAATAACAGCCTATGCCGTGTCAAGCTTTTATACTTTTTCCTATTAAACCATTTTACTTGGAACTAAAAGTAAAGTAAATCCGTCAACACTTTCTGATTGAAAAGTGTAACCAGCTCCAGAATATTCTTTCTTTCTGTTAATTTTTCACTTGATTACTCCACTTAGATTATTTCCCCTTATTTATCATTTCCCCCCAAATTCCTCTGCTTTGTGTAATTTAATTGTTTTCACAGGATCTATTCCACCCCTTGTACACTGTGGGGCATGAGATCAGGATGAGAGTCATCCAGTCCTACCTTCAGGGGTGGGTCCTGGTCGACAGGATCTTATTCATGTCCACTTCTCCTTAGCACAATGATTGCTTCATAGATAAACGTGTAACCCGGGCCAATTTCAGGTATTGTCTAGGCTTAAGTTCTAAGTTGGTCCAATCAGAGTGAAACCCTTGACATCTGTTCAGTGGTTGATAGTAGAGAATCTGCATTTTTTTTCTGGACAATGTGCAGAAGTACAGCCTAACATGGCTTTAGCTACTTTGATATAATAAAAAGTGTCACCCAGAAAACAAAGTCGGGGTGCCAGGATGGCTCAGCGGGTTAAGCGCTAGTCTTGCAGCCCCGGGTCTGAGGATCGAATTCGGGCCCCCGGCCTGTGTGGACCCATATGCTGCACTGGGGTGTGCCCCCTGTTTGGTTCTCGCCATGGCGGGCTTCCCATGTGGGAAGCCCCCAGCTTGACCCCCAGCTTGAGGGGACATGATTCCCATGTGGGAGGCCCCTGGCCTGGTTCTCACCCTCTGGGGCCCCCACCCACCTGTGTGGAATGAAACTATGTCGAAAACTGATGACGTACAACTACGGAGACTGCTCTGGGCCCTTCCCCTTCTCTCTGTCTCTCTTTGTCTTTTTCTGTCTGTCAAAAACAGTAAAATAAATCTTTAAAAAGAGAAAGAAAAGAAAACAAAGTCTACTCCTATACAAAGATAACAAAGAAGAGGTAATTGCAGAACTGTGGCCTTGACTAAACCCCATCTGCCACTCTAATTGGAATTAAAAAACAATAAATTCTCTTTATTGTTTAAATCTAAGACAGATTTTTCTACTGCTTACTATAAAAATTACACTAAATGATAAACCATATATCATAATATATTGGTACCTCCCATCTCAAAGACACACATGTATTTTTTTTCTATTAGTATTTTTACTGTGAGATACAGCTTGTCACAGTAAAACACACCAATTTTAAATATATGTTTGGACAATTATATACACCCATGTAAATAACATTTTAATTAAGATTGGAGTAGATTTTTAAAATGGTTGCAAATTCTTGGAACTGTGAGACAACTATGTGAGCATGAGCTAACCGGCCAGAAGATGAGAGATGTGAAAAATAACGAATTTAACCCAGCTCAAAACCTGGCAACAACGGGACACGTGAGAGAGGCCCTCCTAGACCATCCAGATCATACACAAGTACGTATGAGGTGTGATCAAAAAACACGGTGACGAGAGGACACGCTGCTGCCCCGTGCCATCCAACGGAAAGGCAGGGGTCTTCCACACAGGAAGTGGTGCCTCAAACCTTAGTCACAAATTTCAAGTGTGTGACAGGTTTCAACTTGTTCAGTGCAGCCAGTTGGTTGTGAGCTAGGGTTGAGAGGTGTGTTTTAAAGTGTGCTATAAATCATGGATAACAACACATTAGCATAAACTTCTGTCAGCTAAAAACATGACAGTGTGTCCACATCCACCTTATTCACTCAATCTGGCACTGTGCGACTTCTGGTTCTTCCCATGAAAGATAAATGTTTTGAATGAACCAGGACATTGAAGCAGCCACAGAGCACAACTCACAAAAGAGACACTCACAAAAGAGGACTTCCAGAACTGCTTCAGCAAGTGGCAAGAACAATGGCATAAATGTTTTCAAAGTGGGCAGGGATAGTATTTTGAGGGGGATCATGGCAATGTGTCCTTTGCTGTAATAAATTTTTAAAATTTAAACATTTACCATATTTTTTGGATCACACCTCGTATGAAAGATGCCTATGATCAGGTCAGTTTGTCCAGATGAGAAAAGCTACCCAGTTGACTGACAAAATCATAAGCTAAATAAAGTGAATGTTGCTTTAAGTTACTAGGCTTTGCAGTGATTTATTACACAGTAAAAACAAATTGATAAAAAAAATATAGAATGCTCTCCTCCCTTTGGAAATTTCTCTGCCCCTTTCCTGCCAGGTCTTACCCCACCACAGGGCAGCTGCTCTTCTAATTTCTATCATCATAGTTTATTTCTGCCTATGTACATATAAAGTCGTACATGTTATACTTTATGTCTGACTTCTCTTACTCAACATAATGCTTTTGAAATCCATATTTTGTGTATATGTTCTGCATCACTGTATGGTAATCTGTTTATCCACTTTCTTTGATGAACTTTTGGGTTGTTTCCACTTCAATCCTATCTTCTAATCAAGCAGAGTTGGGTTTTGTTGTTGTTTGTTTTGTTTTGCCTGCTCAGTGGAATGTAGGAACTAGAGTGAGCTATTAGAGCCTCTTTGAGGATTTATTTTAGCACATCCTAGCAACTGGTTTCTTTGTAGTGACATTCCCCTTTCAACCAGAACTGTAATTGCACCAGTGATAAGTGGTTTTATTATCAAATTCTTAGCCAGACTCTGAGTAGATTACCCATCTGACACCATAATTGGAATAAGATGAAGATGACCCTATGACAAAGTAAGGAGAGGAACACGAGGCACTGCAATTTTGGGTGTAAGTAGTTTGATCTATTAATGCTGAAAAATCTCTCCTTTACTGGGTAATTATTCTTACTTTTCCCCTCTGTCATCCTAAAGTCACTGTCCCCAGAGATCTTTGCAATTCAAAGCTTTGTTGTGCCAAACTAAAGAAATATGTATTTTCTTTTCATTGTGAGCATTAATTACTAAAATACATTCAGGTTCTTTACCTTACTACCTTTTAGAAATGTTTTTTTTCTAGAAAGGACACTTTACATATAAAAACACTTAGCCTGTTGCCTGCACTTGGTTGGTACTTGATATGTAATAATGTGCTTTCTTCTTCCTTCTGGGTTAAGGGACAGTGGACATGCTCCTAGGACATGCATGTGGTGGGAATAAAGATATTTCTCATTACACTCCAGTTGAAGACGTAATGCCAGTTCTTGCACACAACTGCAACTGACAAACAAGTTGGTCAAGTCTGCAAAATCTGGATGAATAGAGCTTATTCACACCAAGACAAAAGGCTTGGATTTACAACCCACAGCAATTTAGAGAGTTCAGACTTCTTACTCATTTTCTTTGTCTATAAATTATAGTTCTAACAATGTATTTGACTTTTCCTCAGTCTAGAGAATGAGTATTTTTGCTCCATTGCTGAAAATAAAAGAGCTTTCAGGATTTACTGGAATGAATTGGAAATGTGTACAAACAGAGCAGATTTGGTCACCAACCAATAGTATCCCCAAGTGTCTGGGTCTAGTGGCACCTTCTTATCTATTTCCCTATTAGACCCATCTGCAAAAAGCTTCCAGACCTGGTTAACCACAATCTGATAATCTGATAACGTGGGAACTGGGAAGACTCACTTAAAACTACATTTTCAGGGCTTTGCACCCAGTGGAAAAAATCCTGCGGATTTTTTTTTTTCCCCCCACAGCTTTGGGCAACATCACAAATGGGAATTTGAAATGAAAAAGAGATGGGAACTATAGAGACCAAACCAACTCTCTGACTGGCTAAGCTATGCCACCAATGGAACACAAATAAGGCAAATGCCCAAAGGTAAGATGCATATAAAGAACATTTTCCAGATGGACCCTTATCTTGTACAGCTGTTTTTCTCATGTTTGTTGTTGTTGTTGTTATTATTGTTTTAAAGATTCATTTATTTTTTTATTGTTTGACAGATAGAGCCAGAGAAAGACAGAGAGAAGGGGGAGGGCCCAGAGCAATCCCCACAGCTGTACATCATCAGTTTTTGACATAGTTTCATTCCACATAGGTGGATACCAGGCCACGCAGGGCAGGAACTGTCCGGGGAGGTGCAAAACGAATCCTTAAGACTCTGAGCCATTTGGGCTTCCCCTCATGTTTGTTGTTAAGGCCTAAATTTTTATTTACATGGCTAAGAATTTTCTTCTTTGTCTAAAAACAAATATGTTGAATGTATTTATGTCATAAAAAGTGGTCTAAGGAAATATTGACTCTTCGTCTTCTCTCAAATTAATATGAGCTTGTACTATTAACAAGGAGTAGAGTAGATATGCTCTTAACTAATCTTTCTCTAATAGAGCTGCTGGATTAAATGATACTCTCCATTTTCTCTACTAATCACACTGGTTAAAACCCACAGTTACTGAAAGCTCATGACAAACAGAGTTTTCTCTAGATGTCCACACAGCTCTATTTCCATCAAATGATTTGAGTGCTTACCAGATGCCAAGTATGGTGGTTCTCAAATCACTTTATTCCAGTTACACTTTATAGTCATGTAATTAACCACATATCACTCAAACCAATTAAATATGAGAGTGAAAGAAGAAAGTAGTTTCTAAGAAAAATAAACTCTGTGCTTTGCAAAAATAAACTTTATACACACCATAAAAAATAATGCAGGATATCAATGGACAAGACAACTGTACAAAAATGTAGAGGAAAACAATCTAACAATCTATAGTGTCTCTGTACCCAGGATGCTTTGCAAGTGTCTTTTCTAGATTCTGCTTCAACTTAAGGAAAGTAAATGTGGACCTCTCACAGATGCATTGTGGGTGTGGTTTTCAAAAGAGAGATGATATAGATTTCAAATCCATGAACCTGTACTCAAAAACAAAAAGAAAATGTCTTCGCCAATAAATACACTTCTTAAAAGTTGTGTTAAATTAAATATGTATGTATCTTTTCTAATGTTCTCTTTGACTTTTTTATTAATTGACTTACTACAAGTTTTAAGATAAGGAGTCTTTCTATTATGAAATATGTTTTAAAATCCTAACAAGAATGCTGTGAGGAATGTAGGACAAAATTATTATAATTTAGATGTAAATTGTAATTCTCTTTGTTCAGAAATCTAGCAAATATTTGTCTTCAGCCTCACCTTCTATAATCTATAAAAACTCAGGAGTCTACCCCATTTCTTATAATTAGCAGCTTTTCTTGGGAGCCTTTGTGTCTGGCCCCTGAATTCATATGTAATTCTGGTGTGATACCTTTTTATTCATTATTCTGGAGAAGATGAGGGGGAAAAATAAAATATGGATGCAAAGACGTTAGCACAATGCCTGACACTCTAAGTCAGTAATTGTTACTAACCTTTTATTACCTTTAATCAGGACAATGACTGTGCATAGGGGCTCATTTCCCAATTTATCTCTTAAAAACTGAGACTCAGAGAGGTTAAGTATTATATTTTCCCCTAAATTGCACAAAAGTAAGTTGCAAAACCAGGAATTTAACCCAGGTCATTTGTTCTGAGGTCACTACAGTGTATCTATAATGCATTGAAAGAAACCAAAGCTTCCTTGGACATACGCAGAAGGGCCATCAGTCTAGATCAAAGGAAAAATTTGTGGTCAGCCTTCTTTCCAAAACTAATCAAACAATTGCTTTATGTTCCAGCCTCAATGGATTAGTCGTTATTTTTCTAGCCACCATGATTCTGCTGACGTTGTTTCTTTAAAAAAATTTTTTTTCAACATTTCCTCCTCCTCACAACTATTTATTTCACGTTGGACAAATCTTATCCATTCTTTGTGGATCCCTGTAATTTATCCAAATCAACTGGTTAAAAAAATACAGATATTGAATAATGATTGAGACTAAAGAAAGTCATAATCATACACAAAATGTATTGACTATTTCCCTTGTACTATGCAATGTGCTAAGTAGAATATGTGATATGAAAATTACCCCATGAGGTCAGTATACAGATAAGGATAATAAGGATTAGAAATGTTAAGTAAAATTCCAAAGTCACACAACTAGTAAGTAACTGCTATGGTACTGAAAGTTTGTGTTTCCCTAAAATTTGTAAATTTATGTTGAAAACCTAACATCCCAGGTGACGTTATTAGGAGTTGGAACCTTTGGAAAGTGATTTAGAGCCTTTAGAAAAGAGACCCCACAGAGCTCTCTCCACCATGTGAGGACACAAGGAGACGTCAGACATCTGTGACAAGAAACAGAGTTTTTACTAGAACCGGACCATGCTGTCCCCCTGATCTTGGCCTTTAGCCTTCAGAGCTGTGAGGAATAAATTTCTGTTGTTTATAAGCCACTCAACAGTAACACACCTAATATTTGAGTTCAGGAATTCTGAACCCGGAGTTTCAATTCTTTCCCACTGTATTCCATTTGGGGAGTAGATGTGTTCAGCGTAGTCAACGTTCATTTACTGGTAGCCTCGGGCATTTACCTTTCTCTAGGATCAGTGTATTTGTCAAGCCCAGGGTGGGGGTTTTACCTGGAGTTGAAATCTTTCCATGAAGCAGAAGAAATAATTTTTGAGCCACCAGACTCATAGAAGTCTGATTGCGAAGCTAAGATGTTTTCATCATGAAAACAGAAACATGAAAATGATAATGAAGTTTTTATTCAACTTCAAAGGAAAAATGCCCTTGGAAATAACATGGCCTAGACTTGAGGGACAGAGGAACATCGAAAGAAATTGAGAGTGAAATCAATCTTAATGGAATCCCCCTTCCTTCCTCCCATTCCCATAAAATCTGCCATATACAGGTATATTTCTTAAACACTCAAATCACAGAAAATATTTTTTTGCCACTTTTTT
>PVKE010019884.1:0-28036 GCA_004027555.1 Craseonycteris thonglongyai | reverse complement strand
TGTCTTCAGTGCATATTTATTTCTATTTTACTTTTTGACAGATAGAGAGACAGAGACAGAGACAGTCAGAGAACCGAACTGTGGGAACTCCCCAGTTCAGCACGTGGGTCCTGCCTGGGCCGGAGCCGGGATTCGATCCTCGGTCCTCATGGCCTCAAAGCGAGCGCTCAACCCGCTGAGCCGTCCCGGCTTTCCCCCCCTGGTGCTCTTTAATTCACACAAGGCAGCGTGTTAAGGCACAGAAAGGTGACAGAAGGACAAGACAAAAGGCAAGGCACATGAAACACACTGCCACAGTGAATTATCTCCAGGCAATGCCATTCTGGATAAATGGCATTCTGGATCCTGATACATCATCTATAACTGGGGCAACTTTTCGGTCACCTAGAATCTGACACACCTAAAAATGATTTAGAGGTGGGGGACCAAGATTCAGGAGCCATTTCTAGGGAATAACAGACTTTGTAACTTAATAACATCTTGCATGCTAGATGCCCACCTAGCCTATTACAGTCTTGACTCTTTAGTTTAGAGCTTTAAACATTGTTTATTTCAGGTTCACGTGATGTCTCAAGCATAGAGGAGGAAAGAGGAGTCACCCATTTCTCCGTTTCAGACATAATTTCATTTCAGACATTTCTCTAATTCTATCCCTGGATAAAATTATTGGGAGCCTCTTTTCCATGGTTGCAAAACTTTAATCTGAAAGGTTTTATGAACTAAAAGAACAAAAGAGTTTATATTGACCCCTCATACATTGCTAGTCTTGACAAGACCATATAAAGATGACGGGGAAGCTGTTCAACTCCTTTCTTCCTGCATCAGATCCTCTAGATGAATACATAACATTCAAAAGAAAAGAAAGCCTAAGTTATGTGGGAACAGTCCAAAGTAGCAAGGGAGGAGGATCCCTAGAAACTAATATGTAAGTCAGTACCTATGGTCACAAAATTTTAAAAGCAAGTCAATAATGGAAAGCCCATGTTTTTCTTAGTTTTCTAAGCAGATTTCTCCCAAGTTTCAATAATAGTTAAGTTGATGTTCACTATTATTTTATATTAGTTGCAGGTGTACAGCATAGTGGTTAGACATTTATATAAGTTATGTAATTATTCCCCAGATTAGTGTAGTACCCATCTGGCACTACATATGGGTATTGCAACATTTATTGATTATATCCTTTATGCTATACTTTACATCCCCACAACTATTTAGTAACTACCAGTTTGTATTTCTTAATTCCTCTACCTTTCTCACCCAGCTTTCTCATCTCTATCCCTTCTGGCAACCATCCACATGCTCTCCGTATTTATGAGTCAGTTTCTTGTGCTTTGTTTTGTTTTTTCTTTTGTTTTCTTTCCTTTTCTCTTCTCTTCTCTTCTTTTATTTTATTTAAATTCCACAAGTGAGACCATATGATATTTGTCTTTCTTAGTCTGACTTATTTCACTTATCATAATACCCTCAAGGTCCTTCCATGTTGTCACAAATGCCAAGATTTCATTCTTCTTATGGCCAAAGATGTGGAAATAAAAGAACCCTCATGCACTGTTGGGGAGAATGCAAATTGGTGCAGCCACTGTAAAAAAAAATGGTTTGGCGATTCCTTAATAAATTAAAAGTAGGACTATATTATGACCCAGCAATTCCACTTCTGGATATTTATCCTAAGAAATCAAAAAAACGCTAATTCAAAAAGAGATATGCACCCCTATGTTCACTGCAATACTGTTTACAATAGCCAAGGTATGGAAGCAACTCAAGTGTCTGTCAGTAGATGATTGGATAAAGAAGATGTGGTGCATTCAAGGGCTGTCTAGAAAAAAAGAAATCCAGCCATTGTCAATATGACGAGAATGACTGGATACTTTTCAGTCAGTCCTTGTATATACAAATAGTAAACTATATTGAAGACGATATAGCTATTGTACTTTTGATACATGAAATGAATGTTGGCTATTCCCAAGGTAGATAAAACATCAAAATGTTAAATGACTCATGGAAATGTTAGAATAAATCTTGCATAATAGATTTACCAGAGATCAGTGATCTAATTACAGATCTATATAAGTTATCTGTTATAGACATGTTGGTTAACAGTTGACCAGACAGTGTTTTATAGGACCCCAAGTCCAAATGCCTCACCAATAAAAAAGAATTCTGGAACAGAAGCATGTCAATGTCTATTGAGTATGATACTCTTAACTGTCTATCTAAGGTTGGTCAAAGAGCTGTGCCCCATGCTAGGCAAGATGAATTCTTTGGCTTGCTACAAAATCAGTGTTTATAATTGATATGTTATTACCAGGTATCACAGGTACCTGGCAATAGCAGTGGAGTTTCTCATGCATTTAAATAAATGTCTCATGAGATGTTATTAGAAGAGCATGATAGGTTTCAGCATTTAATAAAGAAGATGGTTGTGGTGAAGCCAACCTAGTGGAAGGAGGGTAACTCCAGAAGGGTAGTGGCAATTACAGTGAACATATTATATTTTGTTTCAACTACGGCATTCTCATGAATGCATCTACTGCCCAGCGTTACAAGTGTGTGTCAGTGAAGTCAATTGTGGTATTCATGATCACTGGGGGAAGGTTGTGTTTTCTGAACCAGCCTGGTTCTGCCCAATTTTGGATATTGTTCTTTTTTTTTTTTTTAAGATTTATTTATTTATTTATTTATTTATTTATTTATTTATTTTATTGTTTTTGACAGAGAGAGGGGGGGGGGAGAGAGAGAGAGAGAGAGAGAGAGAGAGAGAGAGAGAGAGAGAGATTGATACAGAGACAGAGAGAGAACTGAACTGGGGGAACTACCCAGTTCAGCATATGGGTCTGCATGGGCAGGGGCCAGGATTCAATCCTCGGTCCCTGGTGCTGCAAAGTGAGCACTTAACCCACTGAGCCATCCCGGCTTCCCCTGGATATTGTTCTTGATGTGCCTCTTTTGTCTCTAAAGTCCAGCTAAAAATTCTGTGAGTCTCCCATTTCTTTTGTGCTGAAATGAGGTGTAACAATTTACATTTATTTTGTGCTTAAATTAGTATTTATAACAAACAAAATTGATATTAGGATCACATGAGAACCTGCATAATTCTCCTTGAATATCTCTGGAAAGGGCCAGTTTTGTGAAGTTTTTATACACAATATGGAGCAGATTGTACTCCAGTAAGGAGTCAACAGCAACAAGAAATGTTATCTGACATCATCCTTTAGCCACAACCCCACCAAATATAAGATAAAGACTGTCTTAGGAGAGCGATGTGGCAGAGCGAAAAGGGTATGGGCTTTGGAATCAGAAACACTACTATTACAAGACCTGTAACAAGTTGATGAACCTTTCTGAAACTTTCTTATATCGATACAAAGGAAAATAGCATTTGTTTTGTTGAGCTCTCATAAGAATGACAGAAAATGAACATGAAGTATTTCGCCAAATTCTGGAGAAGATGAGAAGAGACTGGTAATACAAAAAGAAGGAAAGGACTTGAACATGAGGGCAAATACTCACAGATGGAAACCTCTAAATATTGGAGTCCTCATTTTCTGTTTCTAGCTCTCTCACTAGGTAGATTCTGTAAGTAATTCTCTGTGCTGATGTCTCTCACAGACCACTTCTGACCACTTCTCTGAGTTTACATACAACTTTGACACTTCCACTTGGACATTTTATAAGTATTTAAACTTTATATGTCTAAAGGAGAATTCTTAACTCCACTACTGTCTAAACACATTCCTTCTCAGTTTTTTATATCTCAGTAAGTAGCATCACCATACACTCAGTTGGTTCCATCAAATAAATTTTTCTTTTTTTTTAATAAAAAAATGTATTACAGTAAGATAGGTTGCCATTAATCCCCCTTGCTTCAAACAAACTTATCCCATCGTTCTTGCCTTTTTCTTTTTTTTCCTTCTTTCTTTTTTTTTTTTTTTTTACAATATACAGCATATTGTATTTATGTAAGCAACATGGTATATTTTTCCTAAAAAAAACATTTTTTAACATTTAAATTTATGGAGATGACATTGGTTAGTAACAATTGCATAGGTTCCAGGTTCTATAGTACACCATTGATATGTTGCATTATGTGTTCACTACCCAGAGTCAGTTCTCTTTCCATCACCATATATGTGGCTACCCCTCCCCCCTCCCCCATCTCACTCCTCCCTTACCTTCAGGTAACCACTAAACCACTGACTGATTTCATTGTCTGCATTCAACCCATCAGCGGGTCTTAAGGGCTGCATTTACAAAATTTATTCGTAATCTTCCAATATATCTACATCTCCATTTGATATCATCCTAGTCTACCTATCATATTTCTCATCTACACAAGGGATTGACAAACTTTTTCTGTAAAAGAGAAGATAGTAAATATTTTTGGTTTCTAGGTTATACGGTCCCTGTCACAATCCTTTAATACTGTCATTATAGCATAAAAGCAGTCATAAATAATCATCATTGGCTGTGTTTCACTAAAATTTCATTTACAAAAGCATCAGGCAGACAAATTAGATGGTAATTTGCCTACCCTTCACCTACACTGTTAGAATTACCTTCTAAAAGGAACACTCATATGCTACTTGGGGGAATGCAAATTGGTACAACTGCTACAGAGGACAGTGTGGAGGTTCCTGAGAAAATTAAGAATGGAGCTACCCTATGACCCAGCAATCTCCCTTCTAGGTGTCTACCCCCAAAACTTGAAAACCTTAGTTTGTAAAAACATATGTACCCCAATGTTCACTACAGTGCTGTTCACAGTGGCCAAGTCATGGAAACAACCAAAGTGCCCTTTGATAAATGACTAGATAAAAGCAGCTATGGTACATTTACACAATGGAATATTACTCAGTGATAAGAAAAGATGAAATACTGCCATTTGCAACAACATGAATGGAACTTGAGATTATCGTGCTAAGTGAAATAAGCCAGACAGAAAAAGCTAAGAATCATATGACTTCACTCATATGCAGAATATAAACTTGAAAGCAATTAAGAAATAAAACCACATGGTTATACTCAATAGTTTGGTGATTATCTGAGGATGGAAGAGTAGGGGAGTGGGAGAGGGAAGAGGGTGAGCTAAATAAATGGTGCTGAAAAGAAAACTGAGTCTGGGTGGTGAACACGTACTGTAACACATAGACAAAGTACTATATAATGGTACACATGGAACCTATGTAACTTTTACTAACTAATGTCACCCTAATAAATTTAACAGTTAAAAAAAATTGCCTTCTACCTTGTGTTTCTATTTCCAAATTGTATGTTACTACAGTTTCATGCAGAATCTTTCTATGCAAAGGCTTTTTAAAAACACAAAACAGGTCATATTTTCTTGCAACATAAAATGACTGAAAGGCTTTTCATCGCTAACAAAATAAAATATAAACTCTGTATCTTGGCCTAGACATATCTGTGTGACCTGGCTCTTGTATAGTGTGTGATGCTGGGCAGTGGCAGTGGGATGCAGCTCCTAGTCAGGCACACAATCACAAAGCTGAACAACAGATACTACACTGCACTGTGTTGCTAGCATTTTCTTTTCTTTTCTTTTTTTTGTGTGTGTGTGTGTCGGGGGGTATTGTATTTTGTGTTTCATATCCCATTATTTCTACAAGGTGCTCATCTTTGTCTCCTGTTTCTGGTGAGAAGAAGAAGACAAAGGCAATTATTCAAGATGAAACCCACAATAATTGCCCAACTGTCAGGTAAAGTGTTCTGAGCACACTTAGGCTAGGCTAAGCTTAAGTTGTGATGTTTGGTAGGTTAAGTGTATTAAATACATTTCTGACTTACAATATTTTAAACTTACAATAGGTTTACCAAGAAACATCTGTAAGTTCCAACCATCATTAGCCTCTTTCTTGTTTGTTTATTTTTGTTTTCTTTTTGGTTTTTGGTTTTGTTTTCATTTTGAGTTATTAAAACACAACAAGCTCTTTCCTGCTCTGTTCTTTTCATTCTTACTAGTAGCAGAGCTCTTCGTTAGGCTATTTGCAGGGCTGTGTCATTTTTATAGTTCTGGTATCAGCTTAAAATGTCATCACTTCAATGACCATTATGTAATATAAGCAATACCAACCCATGTGAATTTTTATCAAGTTAGGAAATCACTCAGCCCTTTTCATAGCATCTCCCACACTTGCTATCTTGTTTCTTTGTCTGTTTTATTTTGACCTCTCCCACTAGATTATGAATTCATAGCCTGCTCATCACTTCTCCTGAACTCCTAGCAGAAGGGTAACAGACAAAGCCAGGCACAAATACAGAAAAGTTTAAAGACAGGGAGAAATAAATTAAAGACATTTATACCAGAGAGAGAGAGGGGGGCGGGGAGAGAAAGAGAGAGAAAAAGGAGGAGGAGGAGGAGGAGGAGGAGGAGGGGGAGGAAGAAGGAAGGAAGGAAGGAAGGAAGGAAGGAAGGAAGGAATGAAGGAAGGGAGGGAGGGAGGGAGGGAGGAAGAAAAGAAAGAGGGGAGGCCTGGATGGCTCAGTGGGTTGAGCGCTCACTTTGCAGCGCCGGGGACCGGGGATCGAATCCCGGCCCCGGCCAGTGCGGACCCATATGCTGAACTGGGGAGTGCCCCCAGTTCCGTTCTCTCTCTGTCTCTGTCTCTGTATCTCCCTCTCTCTCTCTGTCCAAAATAAATAAATAAATATATAGAGAGAAAAGAAAGAAAGCAGAGAGAGGGAGAGAGGGAGGGAGGGAGAGGGGAGGGGAGGGGAGGGGAGGGGAGAAAGAAAAACTGAGGAGATCAGACCACAGAAAGTTCAAACTATTGCTAAAGGGAACAGAAGAAAGCTGATAAAGGAAAATAAAAGCCTTTACATGGCATTAAGTCAGCAGAAAAAACTGGAGAACATGAGGTGCCATAATCTGAATAACCGTATAATTTTTGAAAATCTGCCTGGAACGTATAGTAGCCATTATTGCTGTTATTATTATAGATTAAAAAAAAACAAAACTATTACTGTGAAGCTCTACAAAGGTATATGCTGAACGTTTGCTAAGAGAAAGAGATGAGAAAGGCCATTCTAAGCCCCAGTCAGCTAGTCTTTTCTTTATTACTTAGTGTTTTATAAGAGCATGTCTCAAACACAGTGCACACAAGAACTTTGTGGAGAGCTTGATAAACACAGATTCCTAGCAAGCCATCACCCCCAATTCTGATTTAACAATTCTAAGAAAGAGTCCAATAATTTTTTTGTTTTTATTCCAACGGGGTATACTTCACATGTCATAAAATTCACCCTTTTAAAGAATATAATTCAGTGTTTTTTTAATATGTTCATAAAGTTGTGTAACCAACACCATTGATTCCAGAACATTTTCATCATCCCCAAAAGGAACTCCATACCCATTAGCGATTCCTCCTCACCTCTCCCTTTGCCTAACCCCTGCAGACCACTAATCTTTTTGTTCCTATCTATTTGCCTATTCTGGACATTTTATATAAATGGAATCATACAATATGTAGCTTCTTGTGTCTGGCTTCTGTCACTTAGCATAATGTTTTCCAAGTTCATCCACATTGTAGCATAAATTGGCACTTTTTATGGCAGAATAATATTCCAGTATATAAATAGACTACATTCATAAATTGGTGGACATTTGCATTCTTTCTACTTTTTCAGTGTTACAATAAGTACTGCTATGAATATTCAAGGACAAGTTTTTGTGTGAACATATATTTTTAATTATCTTGGCTATATTCCTAAAATTGGGACTGCTGGGTCATCTAGTAGCTGTATATTTAACATTTTAAGGAACTGCTAAACTCTTTAACAAAGCTGCTGCTCTATTTATATTTCTACCAGGAATATTGGGAGCCGATTTTCTCTGCACCCTTATAACACTCAATAGTGGGTGTAAAGTGGCATCTCATTGTGGTTTTTTACTTGTGTTTTCCTAAAATAGTAATGATGTTGAACATGTTTTTGTGTGCTTATTGGGCATTGTATATCTTCTTTGGAGAATAATTATATCGTGATACTGTGCTCTTTTTTTTTTTTATTGTTAAATATAATGGGGTGGCATTGGTTGGTAACAATCAGATAGTTTCCAGATGTACAAGTCCCCATCACATCATTCTTGCAATGCACCATGTGCCCACCACCCAGAATCAGCTTCCCTTCCATCACCATACATCTGGTGCCCACTCCCACCTCCCCCTACTACTCTCCCTCCCCCCTCTTCCCCCCTCTCCAGGTAACCGTATTATTTGTCCTTTTACGATTGAGTTGTAAGAGATATTTATATATCCTAAATACTAGATGCTTATCTTATATATGATTTGCAAATATTTTCTTATGTGAATTGTCCTTTTACTTTCTTTATAATGGCTTTTGAAGCACAAAATATTTAATTTTGATGAAATCCAATTTATCTACTTTTTATTTGGTTATTTGTTCTTTTAGTGTCAGTTTCAGGAAGCCATTGCCCAAGGTGGTGTAGACTCAAACCTGTGATATCTATATTTTTTCTAACATTTCCATATAGCACTTATATTTAGGTCTTTGATTCATTTTGAGTTAATTTTTGTGCATGATGTGAAGGTTCAATGTCATACTTTTGCATGTGCACATCCAGCTGTTTGCCATCATTTTGAAAAAGCTATTCTTTCCCTCATTTAATTGTCTTGGCACCTTTGTTGAAAATCAATTGGTCATAAATGTGTGGGTTTATTTATAGACTTTCAAATCGATCGCACTTATCTTTTTGTCTATCCTCGTGCCAGTAGTGCATAGCCTTGATTACTGTGGCTTTGCAGCTTTGAAATTGGGAAGCATGAATCTTCCAACTTCTTCTTTTTCAAGATTGTTTAGACTATTCTGTGTCTCTTGCATTTCCATATTAAATTTAAGATTAGTTTATCAATTAGATAAGAGCTATTTAACTCCCCAAATTATAGCTGTTTCTCCATGTATGATAAACTCATTTTAAGTTCAAAATATTATAAGTCAAAAATGCATTTAACACATCTAACTTACTGAACCTCACAGCTTAGCCTAGCCTATCTTAAGTGAGTGGATGGATGCTTGTACTTAGACGATTAAGGTTTCAATGCATATATGATAAAGAATCCTAGGCCATCATTGATTGATCCTAAACATTTCCTTTAGTTTAAATACTAATTGTAATTTCGAGGGTCTAAAAATTCATTATATCAGAATGAAGTAGAATGATAATTTAGATATTCAAAAAATGCACTAGCTCATGGCCTCACATGCCAGAATATCTTGCTCTGAGGAAAGCAAGATATAAACAACAAATGCATTCTGTGAGAATATGTCCAATATGCAAAATGTCAAGTATGAACTGAAAACTTCTGTCTTACCTGTGTTTTTACCAGAGCCAAGCTATACACAGTTGGAGAAATGAATTTGGTGATACTACTGATTGTTAACTTTATTTATTTATTTATTTATTTATTTTTTAACTTTATTGTTAAATTTATTGGGGTGATTGATTCTGGGCGATTGTTAACTTTAGCATGTACTATAAGTCAGATAATGGCAAAAAGGATGCTGAAGAAATTTTTTTTAGTAAAAGAATGTTCTCAAAGAAATTCACACTGAAAGAATTTAAGCCAAAACATGATAGGAAAGGACTATAGAAAAGTACCTGAGAAGAACAAAAACTTAGTCATTCTAGAAAACCTCAAATTTTAGCTAGACAAAACAAACTAATTTTGCCTCTATAAATATTATCTTTGCCGCCAACAATATTATTTTGCTACTTCATAATCCAGGAAGGCAAAGGAAACAAAAACCGGTATGAGTACAGTTTTCATTGGTGGCTTGATTGATTGACCCCAAACGACAGAAGACATTTAATGCAAATATGAGACATATCCATTGAATATAAACCAGATGGGGAAGGCAGGATGGCTCAGCGAGTTAAGCACTCGCTGCTTTTCAGCCCCAGGGACCAAGGATCAAATCCTGGCCCCGGCCCATGTGGACCCATATGCTAAACTGGTGTGCCTCCCATATGGGAGGCCCCCAGTTTGGTTCTTGCCCCCTGGTTCGGCCTTTCTCAAGAGGCATGCCTCCTATGTGGGAGGCCCCTAGCCTAGTTCCCACCCTGCAAGGCCCCCACCCACCTTTATGGAACAAAACCATGTCGAGAACGCATGACGTACAACTATGGAGACGGCTCTGGGCCTTCCCCCTTCTCTTCCTTTCTGTCTCTGTCTCTCTGTCTCTGTCAAAAATAATAAAATAAATTTATAAAAAAATTAAGAATATAAACCACATAAATTTAATTAGACTGTGTTAAATATGCTGTGTACGCTTAAGTCAAAATTAAAGGATTATTTATTTCAGCTATTGTAATCCTGGGACAGATTTATGCAACAAGATCTTTTGAAATATTAACTAATGTGTTTGCCTCCATTCTTCTCACATCAGCAAAGTCAACAGATTCTACCCGACGTTGATTGACGCAAATCATTCAACCCCATTCAAGTGAGCACTATGTGAGTATATCACCTTTGTTGGAAAATTGTATATTTTCTCCTGGTTGCCACCATTGAAGACCTACCCTTCTCATCATTCAGCATGTCATTTATTGAACATCAAGTAGTAATCATGACTACCTATTTATTTGAATTTTGTTCAGCCTCCTTCTAAAATGTGCCATGTGGACAACCCGTTTTTTAAGGTCCTATCTCTACATATAATCTCTTCAAAACAGAAAGTGAAATTCTCCTAAAAGGTTAATGATACTGTAAAAAGGAAAGCCTAAACACGTACTACAGTGGAAGTCAATAGAAACTAACTGCAGTTCTTCCCGCATCCCGAGCCAGAGCGATGAGACCACTCCAAGCTCATATATACTAACCTGCTATGCTTATAACACCCCTGATGCTGCTGCCGCTGGCTTTGTTCATTCCATTTATTTATTTATTTATTTGAGATTTAGCTAACAGTTATTGCTGATTTGGGGTACAGATTCTAGACCAAGCTTGTCCAACCATGGCCTGTGGGCCACATGCAGCTCAGGACAGCTTTGAATGCAGGCAACATAAATTCACAAACTTTCTTAAAACTTGACAAGAGTTTTTTTTGCATTCTTTCTTTTTTATTTAAACTCATCAACTATCATTAGTGTGTTTTATGTGTGGCCAAAGACAATTCTTCTTTCAATGTAGCCCAGGGAATCCCAAATATTGGGCACGCCTTTTCTTGATGTCACTAAAAGAAAGAAGACATTTCAATAGCAAAAAATAGAAAAGCATCCAAATTAGTCAGTGCAACAGCCCACATTGTTGCACTAGTTAGTAATTTAGTGTAGATCCAACGGCAGCAGGTTAGTCCTTAGTAAAACACAGTGTTTGTACCCTGGACAGTTTTAGATTTTGAGGCCTCCTGAACAGGCATAAAATAAAATAGCTGACTATGTGAAAGCTTCACCCTTCTGTGTTATGGCATGGTGTAGTATATTATTTATAAAATGAGCCTAATTGTATATACAATGAAAATTTCTTGCCAGTGACAGAACTAAAATCAACAAATTTTAAGGCAGGGAAATGAGACATCCTCCTACAAGCTGAAACATAAACTTGAGAGACAAAAAGGCAACTGTGGACCAGAAATGAAGTAGTTAAAGTTTAGGTAAACCCCCAGATAAATGAATAAAATTAACTTTCTGAATCCATAGAGTTACTCTGTTTCACAACTCTTTCCACCCAAAACATCATCTTATTTAACTTTACTAACACACATAATATTACCAATAATATTTTACTTACACTATTTAGTTTTTTATTCTTTATAAAAAGTTTTTCGGGTCTTTCTTTCCTGTCTATGATGAACTAGTTATTAGTAAACTTACCTTTCTTCCAAAAACAATGAAAAACTACACAAAATTTATTAGGTAATAGCTTTCAGGCATTGCACAAAAGACAGTGGAAAACATCAATTATTAGTGTTGTGAGTATTCTGGATTTTTGTCGTTCTAATAGGTATGCAGGGTATCTATTACTATTTCAATTTTCACTTTCTTGATGGCATATGATGTGGAGCGTGCTTTGTATGCTTATTTGCCATCTGTACATCTTGTTTGCCAAGGTTTTGTTGAAGTCTTTGTCCTATTTTTTTAAACCAGTTATTTATGCTTTTGTTGTTGAGTTTGAGTTTTAAGGGTTCTTTGAATATTTTGGAGTAACAGTCCTTTACCAGATAAGTCTTTTGCAAATATTTTCTCCCAATCTGTGCCTTGACTTATTATTCTCTTGGCAATGTTTTTTGCAGTATAGAAATTTTAATTTTAATGATGTTTAGCCTATAACTAATTTCCTTCATGGATTCTACTGCCTCAATTTATGATTTCACTTTCAAATCATCATGGAAAGCTATTTAGATATACTTCAGATAAAACTTTCACAACTTTCATTTATTACAAGAAATGAACTTGTGCAAAATCACATTGAGATATACTAGCTTTGGTCTGTCTCTAATACATTGGTCACTACTAGTTTTCTTTTTCCTATGATATAATCCTTGGTCATAATATTCACCAGTCTAGTTTATAAATTTAAACTGGGGAAAAAGAAAAACTGTTCCCAAGGAACATTCTGTTCCAAAGCAAATTACTTCCAGTCTGATTTACTAACACTGATTTTTTTCAAAACCAAAATGATTCAAGCAAAATATTTTGTTAAAGTGCTTTGGTCAATTTACTCTTCAGGGAAAGCCAGGCTTTAAAATTCCAACTGGTTAGCAAGGTAGTCATAGTCCAACATTAGCCAGAATTTCTAGGATTTTTGTGACTTGTAGTCTGGTCTTGCAAGACCTCTAATGTCAGTAGGACCAATTTACTAATTCTTGTAAAAATCATGTTTCAAAAATGCATAAAAGTAGTTATTCAGTGGGAATTCATAATCAGATTTATGAAAAAATTCTTGGCAGGAAATCAACTATAAAAAGATGTCCTAATCCTATTTTTCTCTTTTGAACTGTGTTTTGTTCATGTTGTTTGAATCAGTCCACTCAGGCTGCTATAACAAAATACCATAGACTAGGTGGCTTATAAACAACAGAAGTTTATTTCTCACAGTTCTGGACACTGGGAAGTCCAAGATCAAGGTGCTGGCAAATTAAGTCTCTAGTGAGAGCCTGCTTCCTGGTTCATAGATGGTGTCTTCTCCCTGTATCCTCACATAGTGAAAGGGAGGAGGGAGCTCTGTGGGGTCTCTTTTATAAGGGCACTAATCCTAGTCAAGAGAGTTCTAATCACCTTACAAAGGTCTAACCTGCCAGTACAATCACATTAAAGGTTAGGGTTTCAACAAGTAAACTTGAGGGGAAACATATATTCAGACCACAGCATTATTGTTGTTATTGGTGGTGTTTGTGGTGGGGTATGTGTATGTTCATGTGTATGTGTGTGACCTTTAAGTACATGAACATTGGCTTGAATATTTGTCAAAACTTGAGTCTGCTATTTGTTCAAGAGAGGTAAACAAAGGATTTTCATTATCTATAAAGTATACAAACCACACAAATAGCAATACATCACAATTATTCCTTCTAAAGCAACAATCAATGAGGTTCTAACATATATTAAATGAGAATGAAAACTATGTGAGTTCATGCAGAAGTAGACACTATCCTTAAAAAAAGAAGGTTAATGATGTTCAAGAACAGTATAGTAAATGACCATTACTAAGAACTGTCAAGAATTCTAATTTTCTTTTCTTTTTTTAAAGATTTATTTTTGTTGTTTTGAGAGAAGTTGAGAGAGAGAAAAAACATGAGAGGATTGGGGGAGGCCCAGAGTACCGGTAGTCTCCATACATCATTAGTTGTGATGTGGTTTCATTCCACACAGGTGGATGTGGGGTTACATGGGATGGGAACCAAACTGGGGGCCTCCCACATGGGAGGAGTGAACCTTATCTGCTGAGTCTTCCCGGTGGTTGCCAGTTGCGCTACAGTTCGGCATATAAGGTTTGTACAGGCTAGGGCTGGGAATCGAACCCTGGACCTTGTGATTGTGAGGCGAGCACTCAACCATTGAACTATCCTGGCTTCCCCAAGTCTAATTTTCATAAAGAACACCTGCAGCATCTCAAAAATGTTTAAAATAGGTAACCCCTAAAAAATGTGTGTGTGTGTGTATATATATATGTGTGTATATATATATATATATATACAGTACACACATACACATTCATACATATACATACATATATGTATATATACATATATATTTTTTCTTTTTCTTTTTGCTTAGCTTAGACCAAATTTCTAAAGAAAGTAACTGCTTCCTATTTCTGAGAAACTCAAGGCTTTTGGAAACATTTAAAAGTTTATTCCTCTTTTTTTTCTTTTTTCTTTTTGGTCTATCATCTGTTGTCAACAAAAACCTTTTTGCAGGCTTTCACAGTAGAACAAGAAATAACTAGCTACTCTCTCTACTCAGGAGGTGGCCAGTAAACACCCACCTATGGTTACTCGAAAACTTATTCAATTTTGACTCAATCAAGGTTCATCCATTTACTTCTTTTTGAATCAGATTTATTCTGAAACAAGCAGCAAAAGAAAACTAGATTAAAAAAAAGAAAAAGAAAAAAAGGAATATGTCCCTGACATTTCACCGTAAAGCTGGGGCAATTCGGAAGTGAAATTATTACCTTATGATGCTGCTTGTTCGTTAGGCTGCCAAGCCCAATGTGGAAGGACATGAACTGCACTGATATTACACAGTTAATGCAAGAGTAACTGGCTTTGTTCATTTTTGTGCAGATCCTCCAGTTAAACTCTAATTGATTGATAAAATCTTACATTGATGTTTAATATAATATAAAGAGTAGTGGGTATAAAGGAAAATAAAAACTTAGAAAAATATTTTAAAAGACCCAAATCATATGTTAAACCCATAATTAAAGGCCTCTGACTTTTTAGAGGAGATCAATTTAGAATAACATTCCCACACTGTTAACATTCAACACAGTATAACTTAATCAGATTTTTTTTCTTGTCATTTATCTTCATCAATCTCTAAAATATGTCATTTGACTGATACTTTAGTTAATATATTATATCAAATATCTGGCTGATTTTCTAACATCCTTTGAATAGTTCAGATTTTAGAGACTGAAAATATCATTTGAAGTGGTCCTAAGAATAACCGAAAGGCAATTTCCAACACAGAAGAAAGTCAATTTAAAATACAGAAGTTCAAATGATTATTGACGGTAAACAGCCTCATTCATTCCTTAACTTTAGAATCTGAGTAAATTTGAAGAACAATATAGAATAAAAAGTTATCATTATCTGTCATCAAATGTTTATAAACCGCCACGAACTCTAAACTTTGGGAGTTTTTGTGAGGAATACAAGACATCACTTTATAGAGTTTATAGTTAACTTGAGGGGGGAAAAAAGCAAAATTAAGTAATAATTAAACTGCCTCATGAAATAGTTACTACAAGTACATTCATGTGTGAAGATCAAAGGTAGAAGGAATACATTACAACTGGCTTTATTAGAATAAACTTTTTCAGAAAAGATGGGACATTGCACTGTTCTTAAAGAGAGGGATTTAGAAAGCAGGTGATGGTTTCATGTTGGTTAACCTGGAAATCTCTTGGATACTTAACGTCATTGTGGCTTCAAAGGCCGGGAGTAGATAGATTGAGGATTTCAACAGCTTAAAACATGGTTGTTGGGCAATACAAGTAAAGTGGTTAACCAGATGCAGGGAGGCATGAGGTATTTGCCAGCAACTGTCAAGAAAGTGGTTTGTAATCTGGAAACCATCAAACATTTCTTGTGGTACATTCTCCAGTGCTTGACTTCCAATTCTGGATTTTCTACTTGTTAACTCTTTCTCTGACCTTACTTTTCCTAGATAAAGAGTGAGAATGGGAGAATTTTTTATCTTAATTTTTGTCTTTTGAGCCTCAAAGAATCAATATTGAGGCTCAAAAGAGAAGGGAGTCAGATATATGGTGATGAAAGGAGAATTGACTCTGGATGGTGAACACCCAATGCCACACATAGATGATGTATTATAGAATTGTACATCTAAAACCTATATAATTTTACTAACCAATGTCACCCCAATACATTTAATTATAAAAAGATAAAAGTGAGAATGAAAGTGTCTTGGAAGCTGCAAACCATTAAGAATGTTTTAATTTATATTACATGACTCTGTGGATGACTAAAATTTGATTGCTTTGACAAACAGTAAACCTCTCAAGCTATCCAGATATTAGCGTTTGCTGTGGATTGTTTTATTATAGCTTGGGACATAAATAACACCGTGCATTTTTTTTTAACTACCTGGACACCATTACAGGTAAGGCAACTGGCTTCCCTTTAAATTAGTGATAAAGAATAATTACTTCTACAGAGCTATGATTCCTATGGCACTTGGTGCTATCATTCTCAATGGCAGCCGTCTTAGACCATCCTCCATCCTATCTGTCTTTGAACAAGGCCCACATCTGAGATATCTAGACAAGAGCCAGAAGTGGGCCATGAGCCAGAACATTTTCAATGAGAAGCCAGGTTAAGTTATACCTGTTTCCTGGTTAGATTGGGCAACCCAACTGCCCACTTCTAGTGGGGCCTTTCTATTACCTGCTTGACAGCTGGAGAAATGGTTTAGAGTGCAAATGAGGTGAACCATGCACATCTATAAGAGTGTCAAGACCCATCGCTGATCCTAACATTTAGTACACAAATTCATCCACATGTTCACTTATATTTAAAATAGCTTATTTGCAACACCTAAATACACATGCGCGCATGCCCACACCCATGCACACATTCTTAATAATTTATGTCATTAAACGTTTTGGTTTTTTTTCTCACAAAGTCTTCATTTATACTGTGGTTTGTTACCTATGGTTAAATTGAATTTAATTGCCCAAGATTTTTAGTCACATTTTTGAAGCTGTGTCTTACCCACATTAGTGAGGTTTTACCTTTTGTCTTTAAATGTATTCTAATCTCTGAAAAATTAATAATAATAAATCTGCCGGCTGTTTTTCCAGATTGTCAGAAGGATGAAGGATTGCACTAGCTGAGCCAGGTGTGATGTTGATGGCTTCAGGAAGCTATGCAGAGAGACAACTTCCCATTAACCCACAAAGTGGGGCCAGATTTTGCAGCCTTCTTGAATAGAGATTTTTCAAAAATTTCCTTCCAGATTAAGTGTTCTAAAAGTCAAGGACACCTCCTTCTTGCTCAACAATGGAAGTGATGTCCTTTCAAGGAAGATAAGTGGAGTTAAAAATAAAAATCCCCAGGGTCATGGGAGACAAGGAAAAGAATTGTGTTTCATGACTTGCCATCATGTATACTGACTATTTGCTGACCTACTGTGAGGACAAGGGTCTTGAGAAAAATCTAGAGTATCCACTTAGATTTTCATGAAAGAAAGCCAAAATGCCACTCCCATATCATAGCTATGCATGCTATGGATTTAGACATGTGAAAGACCTGACCATTAAAACTTTGGTGTTCTAACTACTTGCACAGATAACAGAGAGGAGTGACGGAGAGGACTGGAAGCAACCTCACCCCTCAAGTTAAGGGGACAGCTCTGGGCTCATGTCAGACCAGAGCTGGCCTATTGAAACAGCCTCGGTCATACCACGCATCATAAAGTTAGATGGTTCCAGAAACTTGGGTGCGTGAGTCACCCTTCCCTCTCATGTTAGAGTGAAGCCAGAGTGGGTGCCAAATTGATTCAAATCTCTAGACCAAAATTCCCAGTGAGTCCCTTAAATCCTTTAGCCTCCTACGTAGGACTTCAGCAAATTAGGTCAATGACACACCTGCCTGAGTAACCAGAGCTAAACTGGCTGGGCGTCTCTGGAATTGCTTTAATCTGCACTCACCCCACACCTTCTCACCCCCAACAAAGACCATACCTCTTCCAATTCAATCCTGTAGTGAATGGCAGAAAGCAAGACATCATCCTCCAGGGCAATTTGCTGGGTGATGGTTGGAGATTTTTGTTAAACCACTGGACACACATATGCTTGCTAAAGTACCAGAATAGGATTTCCAGTTTGCAGACTTGATTTGGGAGCCTGTTTCGACCACTGACTTGAAGTAGGAGTACAGACACTTTCCTCTTGTTATCTTGGCTTTTAAAGCTGGCTGAAGGAACCTGGAATGATCTGCCTGCAAGGAGAAGAGGCAGGGCTTTCAATTTGGTGCAGTTTTAGTCACAGCTTATATTTCTTGACTAATAAGAATTAGAATAACGAATAAATAGAATAGTAGGGTTAAGGATGTTCATAAAACTTTCTAAAGTCAAATCTCCCCTACGTTGGTTCCAGCCTTCCTCTGTAGATGAAGATGAAGGGCCCCTCCCACCGGGCTCTGTCCGCCAGTGGAGCAGGCCTTCACTAGCCCTGCTTGGCTCACAAGATGAACTCTCCGCAGGACTGGGCGTCACCTCCAACAGAAGCAGCATCTCCATGCACGGGGGGCCAGGCTTATCACGTCCTCCGCGGGTCGGGTGCAGACAATTCCTCCTAGCCACCCACCTCCTCGACTTCTGCCCACCACCTGCACCCAGCCCTTTCCCCGCCCCTCTCAGTTCAAGGAATTTCCCAAGCATCCCAACGTTTGAGTTTCCCTGTCTGAGGGCCAAGGGTAAGTGCCAAGATAAGGCGAGTGGAGGGCTTGGGAAAGGCTCGGTGCTCCGCGGCTCCAAATCCCCGCGCCTGCTCCTCCTCCTTCCTGCACCCGACGCCCTCTGCTCTGCACTGTGTCCGCTGCGCCGCCCCCAGGCCCGGCCCTCCGCAGTCGCTGTGCGGCTGCTCGCGCGGAGCTCCTGACGCCCCCAGCAGCGGTGACAGCGAACTGCCCGCGGGCCGCACCGGGCAGAGCGGCACGCCGGCGTCCCGGGCGCCGGGAAGTGTCCCGGGCCAGGCTTGCAGGAGAAGAGCTCTCCCTCCCAGCAACCTGCCCTGTAACAGTGTCTCTCTTGCTGCCACAGTTGTTTCTCTCACGCCGATAGCAGTAGAGAGGCGCTGCATGTGTTTAGGCAGCACACCCATGGTTCGTTCCAAAATGATCAGTACACTGACGGTGCTCGCCCCAGGGCCGCACGGCCCCGACACAGAAGTGATGTAAGTCCTCGGGCGCTGTGCTGTACACTGTGATCCTGGCAAGAGGGACGGGCTCCCCTACCAGGTATTCAGTCGCTCACGGCTCATGGGCGAATCCTCTTTTTTATTTCTGCAGAGCCACACTGAAGAAAGGGAAGAAAAACTGTATGGACCCAAAAGGCACTGTGATCAAGAAAATCATCCAGAAAGTCTTGGGCTGGGACTTGTCACTTACCTTCGTGATTTTTCAATTTCTGCTTGGAGTGCAGACTTCTCAAGGCCATTGTCCTCTGCATGGGATTAGGCTACCACGTCCCTGTCCATTCTTAAAATTAAAAAAAGGTTGTTCAGGAGAAAAGGGAAACGTTCTGGAACGGTCCTGGAAAAACGTTTATTGCCAATCTTTCACCCAAGAGGTTACACAGAACTCCTGATTAAAATGTATTTTTGTTGGTCTAGCCCTTGAGTTCACCCTTTGCTTTTTATTCATCTTAAGCTCCGTATTTTGAAAACAGGTTGGCCTACACAGGAGTGTGGAAATTTGATGAAACTGACAGAACTCTTTTCTCAACAGCAGAAACAAGCAAATTTAAGAGAAAGAACCATGCGTTGCAAAAACTGCCCAGTTCTTAAACAGAACCATTTTCTGGAACTCTCTAGACCCAATGAAGATGAAAAAGCAAAGGCTGATTTTATCCAACTAGTTAGGTTTCTTCATAAATTCTCCACTTGGAGAGAGGGATGGGAAGAGGGCCCTGTTTGTCCCTGCAGCTTTCTACTCAGTTTATGAAGTAATTTACATACTATTTCCTGCTGTTTGGTTGCTGTTATTTTATCTATAACTATGCTACTGAAATCTCTGGAAATTGACTAAATAGTAAGCCAAGAATCGTTGGTTGTTACTCTTTCAAGGTGACTGGTGTTTTGTAAAATATATTCTCTCTGCAAATGCTATTGACGCGGCTGTGGATTTAGTATGTGAATGATAAACTGTTATTCTCACTCTTCTCATGAAATCAGAATTATTTTGCTATTGTTTCTTGGGGAATATGTTAGAAAATTTTCTTACTCTTTACCCCGGGAACCTATTAAAGTTATATTGCATTAGAAAGCTGGGAGCATCATATAGTTATCTGTGTAGAATACATTTCTTATTTAGAATTTCTAAATGTTATGTTCTATGAGGAGTAATATATTCCTTTCCAATAACTTTAGGCATTTGATATCTTCTCAATATGGCATAATGTCATGACTTACTCATTAAACTTTGATTTTATTAATTTTACACACTAAATATATGTTTAGAAAATAGGTAAATTTTTTATGGCTAGTTTTTTAAAAATGCTTTCATTTAGTTTAGTTTTTTTTTTTTTTTTAAGAATAAAGCAAACTTTACAGTAATCTGTACTCTGAATATTTTGAAAATATATTTGAAATATTTGAATACTAATACATCATTAAAAAAAATACACATCACCACTAAGATTTGTAGATGCTTATGATACATCTTTTAAAAGTTTTGACCACTTTGTTATAAAGAATTGTATATGGGGAAAAACTGGGATGGCTCAGCAGGTTGGGTGCTCGCTTTGAAGCGCCGGGGACCGGGGATCGAATCCTGGCCCTGGCCCCGGCCCATGCGGACCCACATGCTGAACTGGGGAGTGCCCCCAGTTCAGTTCTTGCCTGGACCTCTCTGTGAGGCTCCCGGTTCCTGCCCTGGGCAGCCCTGTGCCCACCTGTGGAGTAAAACTAATGTCAACTATGGAGACTGCTCTGGGCCCTCCCCCTTCTCTCTGTCTATCTCTGTCTCTGTTTCTCTCTGTCAAAAATCAATAAAATAAATCTTTTTTTAAAAAAGAATTGTATATGCATTACATTTACTACATTAAAATTGCATCTTTAAATTGTATGTCTTATTGGCTTATAGTACTTCTTTTATTCTTTGGAAATAAATAAAATATAACATTTACTTCTCTTGTTTCTTCTTATACTGTTACAAAAAATGTATGTTTTTTATTGTACCTTATTTTGAAGATTAGTTGTGCTCTTCTCTGGCTGGTATAGAGGACCCCCACTTTCCAATACCACTGCATTACTTCAGCCTTTTTCCAAGCTCCTGCCCCTTCCAGTTACTCCTTCAGAGCACCAACGGCCTCTGCGTTCTGGTAGAAAACACAAATAAGTAAGGCTTCCTTACCTTAAAGATTCAACTGGCTTGCTATTTCCTAGACATACAATAAAAATGGGAAAGCATGGCAAATTAGGTTCAGTCTCATTCAACTCCTGCTTACTCCTCTTTCAACTTCACCCCCTGCCCCCAACCCCCATCTTCGCAGCCAGGTGTTTAGTTCTTTCCCAGGTCCTTGCCTTTGCATTTGCTAGGGTTTCTGCCTGGAAGGGGCTTTCCTCTTCTGTCTCTAAGAGGAAGAATATTTGTTTTTCTGAACTCAGCTCAAACAGTACCTGCTTCATAGAGTTTTCCTTGACAGTCCTAGCAGAATTTGTGGTTTTCTTTCTTTTTTTTTTTAATTTATTTTATTGATTTTTGACAGAGAGAAACAGAGTTAGACAGAGAGAAGGGGGAGGGCCCAGAGCAGTCTCCATAGTGACATTAGTTTTCCATATAGTTTCACTCCACAGGTGGGCACAGGGCTGTGCTGGGCAGGAACTGGGCCGGGAGCCTCCCGCATAGGTCCCGGCAAGAACTGAACTGGGGGCACACTCCAGTTCAGTGTGTGGGTCCGCATAGGCCAGGGCCGGATTCGATCCTCGGTCCTCGGGACTTCAAAGCAAGCGCTTTACCCTCTGAGCCATCCAGCTTTCCCTGTGGTTTTCATTTTAATGTTTGCATTGCATCTTCTAGATACTTGAACTTATTTGAACAGCAACTATACATTGTTTTTATTTGTTTGGATGTTTCTTTACCCTACCCTAGTAAGAGCTCTCCAAAGCATCAACTATATTTTATTTCCCTCTGCATCCCCTATACCTGATAGAGATTGGATAAGGAACTTGTAAGTTATCTTGAAACTCAAGTTGTCAGCTAGTGTTCTAAAATTAATGACTTGGTTCATGATAGGGATTGAATAAACTGTAATTTCTTTATCCTCTCTTCTCGTTCTTGTCTACAGGTAATCCAACAAGAGCTTTGGCATATGTAGTACCCTCAACCTATAACACCTACTCTGTACTTTCGCCTGGCTAACTCCATCCTTCCTTCAGGTCAGTTTACCTGTCACTTAGGGCCTCTGTGATTGTTTTCCCCACTTGATTAAGAGTCCTCTTATATTCTCTCATAGAACTTTGCTCTTCTTCATTATAACATTTTGTTACCAACATGAATACAGAGTCTAAAAGAGACTATACACACATGGTCATTTGTTTAGGTCTAGTACAACTTCACTGTAAGCTCCATCAGGGCAGGGAACAGTGTTTATCATGTTAATCTCAGTTCCTAGGATAGTGCCTAGCACATAGCAGGTGCTTAAACAGATGAGTGATGTAGGCTAAACACATCCCATTATCTCTCTAGTATTAAAATAGCAATTTCATGTAATAGCTTGTTCTTAGGAAAAACAAGAAAACAAAATGAAGGAGACTAATTTAATTAGTATACATACATATCCTAGTTGGAATAATAGAAGAAGGGACTCCAAAAAAGTTAGAATTATTTTCTGGAGGGCAGGCCCCCTGTATGTAGTATAGGCTATCACTGCTAGGTGAATTCTATAATAGGAACTCATTTGCATCAGTGTACCAGCTGGTGGTGTTGTTAGAGGCCATGTTCTGCCTCAGTGGTAATGCATTTGACCATTTTACGATGGGTAATTTGCATTAACAATGTGGGACATGACAACTCACCTGCCCATACCATGCTGTGTTCAGCAGTTTTTGACTAACAGCAAGACTCCCATGCCTGAGCCTCCCTATTCACTCCACATCAGCCAGATGAGTCCCCCCCCACCCCCCCGCCCCAGTGAAAGAAGTCCTCAGAGGGGAACATTTTGCTGATGTAGAAGAAATTTAAAAAAAAGGCAGAAACACTAAAAGGCATCAAAATTGACAAGTTCAGACCAGAGAGCAAGTTGAATGAGTCGGCTGATGTCTCTGTGTAGTCTGAAAATTAAAAAATGTGGAGGCTTATATAATCACAGATCTTCATTGCAAGCTCAAAGAGGTTAAAGAAGAACAACTAAAAGCTACACAGTGTGATTTGCAATTAGTGGAGAGTCAAAATGAATTGCAGACACAATTAGATAAATGTCATAATAAAATGATGACCATAACTGAAAATTATAAACAAGAAAAATATGCTGTTCAGAGAGAAGTTGAGCACAAGAATCAAGCGTTAGAAAGTCTGAGCTCTGAATGTGAAGCTGTTAAAACAAGATAAAAAAAAAAAAGCATCCGGAGAAATTAGAAGAACAACTGGAGCAGAAGCCATGGACAGGAAGTGAATGAACAAAAAAGTAAGTTAGAAAAACTGAAAGTGGAATGAGATGAAGCTAAACTTAGCGAAAAGCAGCTGAAGCACAAAGTTGATCATCAGAAGGAACTCCTTTCTTGTAACTCAGAGGAAATGCGGATAGTGTCTGAAGTGTCTGAACGTGGACATGAAAGCATGTCTTCAGCGATGCTGACTCTTCAGATTGAGCTGACTGAAATGGAAAGTGTGAAGAACACCCTCAAAGAAGTGAATGAGCTACAATACAGACAAGAACAACTAGAACTTCTTAATCCTAATTTAATGCTCCAGGTAGACCGGTTTAAAGGAGAAAAAGAAGAGTGAGAGAAAGAAGCAGTTTCTTACTATAAAGTCTTAGAGAAAGCTCATATAGCAAATCAAGATCTTCACTTGCAATTAGACCACGCACTTCCAGCTAGCAGTCGGCCTCTGTTAGTAAAGGCAACTCTGTTTGCAGAGGTGAAAGATCAAAGGGCAGCAATGGAATGTGTCAGCTTATCAATATGAAAGTCAAGTATCAGTCACTAAAGAAGCAAAATGCATTTAATAGAGGACAAATGCAAGGACTGAAGTTGCAAATCACCACATTGCTACAACTGAAAAGGTCTCAAACTGAACTTGAGCAGCAAGAATTATTGTTTGGGGGAAGCCAGGATGGCTCAAAGATTTGTGTGCTTATCTTGCAGCCCTGAGGGGTCTGATATCCTGCCTCCACTCCTACGGACCCTAGTTCAGCTCCTGCCTCAGGGCGTGGTTCCCTAGCTTCAGGGGGCACGCCTCCCTCACAGGAGCCCCACCCCCCCACACACACACCCCCAGTTCCTGCCCTGCCTAGCCTAACACCCTGAGTGATGGGCACATAATATGACGCATGAATGATGTGATGTGGACTTGTACATCTGTAAACTATCTAATTGTTACCAACCAATGTAGCCTCATCAAATTTAACAATAAATTAAAAGAAAAAAAAAAGAAAAACTATGTATAAACTAATGACATACAACTATGGAGACTGCTCTGGGCCCTCTCCCTGCTCTCTCTCTCCCTGTCAAATACAATAAAAAATAAATCTTATAAAATAAACAAACAAACAAAAAACATGGTTGTTTGCAATGTTAGAGCAGAAGATTGGTGAAATTAACCACCTCTTAGGTGAAATTAGAAATCTGGAGAAATTTAAATGTTTATATGGAAGTACGGAATTGAAGCCTTCAGACAGCTCTGGTGCTCTGGGAGATAACACCTATTGCATAGATTTACTTCAGATCAAACTTGACAACTTAAAGAAAATGAAAGCATTAAAGGTGAATTGTCCATACAGAGAATGGAAGCACTGTTTGAGAGCCAACTGGTTCTAGGTAACGAGTAAAAACTTTTTTGCTAGTGAAAGATGCCTCCTGCTTTTCCAAAGTGAAAATATGAAACTGAGAGCTAAAGTAGATGAGTTAGAACTGAAATATGAACCCAAAGAGAAAATTGAAGTGCCTATACTCAAAAAGACATGGGAGGTACTGATTATGGATATAACCACCCCTAATAAGTATGTGCCAACAATGCTGTTGGGGAAGTTTACCACCTCAGAAAGAGGAGGTGCCACCCTATACCAACAATTTAGAAGATTACTTGAAGTTAGAAATGGCAGCTTCTGTAAACACACCAGGAGTCATTCTCTCTCCTCACAAAAATCTGCCTGTGAATAATCAGCCAACAAAGGAAAAGAAATGTGTGAAACTACAGAAGTTCCAGCCATAAGTTAAAGTAGAAACACCTCAGCTCTCCCAGGTTAGCTGCTGAATCAACACTTCAGAGGTTAAAGAAGGGAAATGAGCGGCAAGCAAATTGGAAAAGAACACCTGTAAGAAATCACACCCTATTCTGTACGTGTCCTCTAAATCAACTCCAGAGGCCCAGTGCCCTCAGAAGTAAAGACTTTTCTTTAATAAGAGTAAGGTACCACTTGCTCAAAAGGGAGATTTGGAGCTCAGTAAAGATTTTCTTTATCGGAAGATACCAACTTGTAGCTTATTTCTTTCTATTCACTGTGCCAGGACATGGCATGTTCATGCTTCTTTGACCAGCTATTTTAAATTTGGTTGTGACTCTAGCCAGGAAATTTCTTTAAGTGATGATACACCATGAAGCTTCAATGAATCACTGTGAATAAGTTCTTAACTGAAGGAAGGTGTTGTGAATCTATTTGTTGCACTGTTTATGGAATTTTTAATTAAGAGAAATATCTTTATTAAAACAATTTTCTTTCTTTTTTCTATTTCTATTGTTAAGTTATTGGGGTGACATTGGTTGGTAACAATTACATAGTTTCCAGATGTACAAGTCCACATAACATCATCTATGCATTGCACTATGTGCTCACCACCCAGAATCAGCTCTCCTTCCATCACCATATATTTGATGAACCCTCTCTATTCCCTCCCCTAGCTCTCTCACCCACCTTCCTCCCTTACCTGCAGTGTTTATGGGTTTTTAAAGTGATTTAACACATACCATTACAGTCATATATTATGTAACTACATGTTGTCCACTTACAGCATCTTTTTGTCTTTTATTCTAAACTTTACAAATAAAGATGTTCTTTTTCTTTTAAAAGAATTGACAAGTTCAAAAACTATTTTGAGCCATGGAAAAAGTGTCTTGATAAGTGTATTGCATCAAATGGAGAGTACTTTGAAGTTTAAACATGTAAGAATAAATAAACAATTTTTTATAAATAAATTTTATTTTGGGGTCCCCCTCATATATATGAGTATGCTAATATTGGCATGTATTCGTGTTAGTATATGCTAATATATTGTTAGCATATCTATATCTTTATCTGTTATTCTACATCTTTTCATCTTTCTCCTTCTATATAAAATATCAGTTAGATTAATATATTTGCTATTATATATTAGTATATCTATACAACAGAAAGGAAGAGAGAGAAACAGTGAGATACAATACTGAAAAACCTGCAGTAGAGTTAAAGAGATGAGTTTGCTGACAATTTTTTTAGTAGTATAGAAAACATAAAATACCTTTAATTTTTAAAAAATGTATCTAAGCTTATAAGGTCTCTTTTTGCTTTTTCAAATTTTTTTTTTTCCCCTCTGAACCTATGAATTAAACACTGATCGTAAGGAAACACCAAAAATGAATACCAAATTATCATAAAATGTTTTAACTATAAAGTCCAGTGTTTTAAACAATACCTAATTTTTAAAATCAGCTTTCAAATACTCATGAAGTGCCTGATAATAATAAGTGGAAGTATTTGGATTTAATATGGGTGAAATGTATGTTTTGTGAAGAAATAAACATTATTGGTTTACTTTCATTTATCATTATTCAAGATCTTTTTTCCCCTCAAATCAATATTTATTAGTTTAGTTTGTTCATATACCACAGAATAAGAACTATTTGTACTATCTTCGTAATTCTATTTGTCATGCTTATGGTGTAATTGGTCATTTTATTTAAAAAATATATATTACAGTGTATTGCCAAAGCATAATCTATACAAAAACCTCAATGACAGCTACTACTCACAGATTCTTGATCCTGTCACTAGCAAACTCAAGCACTAACATATCTGGGAAACCTGAATTTAATGTATATCTTCTAGGGGCATGTCTTATATTTTCCTTATGCAAACCTAAATACTATTTTTACTCTATTATCCACCTAAAACTCTCTCTTCTTTATGAAATCACTGGGAATTGAACAAGTGTCAGCTAAAATCAAGTCTATGTTACTGCCCCACAATTTTCAATGTGTGATTAATGCCTTTTATTCTACCAGACTTTCCTGTTTGCCTCTGGTGTGACACATTCATATAATCCTTCAATGACAATGCGTGACAAGATCTATGATAAAATATGACTAGTGGCTTTATTTTTCTATCATAGTTTTAATTCTTGCATGAGGAAAAGAATTGCTGTGGGTAACTTATATTGTACATCACTTCAGAAGTTCTTCCTGGATGTTACAAATGAGAAATTTACCAGCAAGAGAACCCTGGGGATTTTGATTTACCTCCTTGACTAAATCATGAAAGACAAGGAAGTGTAGAGGATTCTGGTTTTGGCTAATGATCATGAATGGCTTTTAGTCAGCAAAATTAATATTATATTCCTGAGAAGAACTGCTCATGCTTCAAATATGTGGAATAAAATAATAACAGAAAGAACTAGAGTTCAAATGTGAAATTTTGTTTCTACAAAGTGTAGTCCTGTTTCTTAAACATAGAGAAATTTCAAAATCACCCCTAATGTTGAAAAACCCACATTCTTAATGGATGTGTTTCCTCTGCCACATTGTGTGATAATGGTTTCTGACCCAACTCTAGGGTTGGACAAGAAAAATAGCTGCTTCGTTTCTAACAAGAAAGGTTAGTTAGACTTCCTTACAGTTGTCGTGTAGTACAAAGTCAGAGTAATTGTGTTTTCAATCTAGTTTTGAGTATTTTTAACTATGC